>BLSH010297483.1:138825-160661 GCA_018402905.1 Glandirana rugosa | reverse complement strand
AGTAGTCATGTCATAAATATGTAACTTTAGTATAGGGGAGAGTTCGTAGAGAACAGGTCTCTCTTATTCAAGTCACGAACATTAGAAAGGAGTATTGCTTCCAGGAGGTCAGGGAACTAATCGATACAACGGGAAGAAACTTGGGAAAGGTCAAGGTCCCGTAGGAAGAACTCCTGACCACGGGTCTTGACCTATCGTATGAGGTCCACGCCGGAGTGGTCTCTGAACATCTCACCCTCTTAATAACTAAATAGGGACCTCAACTAGGGAAAGAACTACGTACGGTTATAAAACAATCGAAACGAACGGCATCGAACCGTAACGTACGGTAACGACTCGGACAGGAGATGATCCTGGGGATCCAGGAAATCTGGACAAGAGATGCTTGAGAGGGGATATGATTTCAATGTATAAATACTGTACTGATGACCCCACAATAGGGACAAAACTATTTTGCGCACGGGAGCACGCAAAGACACGTGGCAATTCACTAAAACTAGAAGAAAGGTGGTTAAACGTTAAACTGCTTAGAGGGTTCTTTACGGTAAGAGCAGTGAGGATGTGGAATTCTCTTTCACAAACACTGGTTTCAGCTGGGAGCATAGATAATTTCAAAAAACTATTAGATGGGCACTTAAGGGACCACAACATTGAGGGATATACAATATACAAGGTTGGAGTTGATGGACTTGTGTCTTTTTTCAACCTCACTATGTAACTATTGCTAAGTGAGGCCTAGCCATTACTGCTTACCTCCTCCATCACAGGATTGAGCTTTTTCTTTGATTCAAACCTTCTTACATACACCTTCTCATCATTGGTGCAGTAGCTCTGAGCTAAGCGTTTGATGAGGAAGGTAAGCAGTAACAGCTGAGCCTCTCTTAGCAAAGTTCTAGCAACATCTTGGAAGTTTTCAAGTCAGGCTTCATGAGGAAAATAAATGGCCTACACCTATAGCAAGAGTGTTACTCAACTTTTTTTTTTTTTTTAACAACCAGGATTGCTCTTTATTGAACATATATGTGGTACAAGTAACAACAGACATCAAAAAAGAATGCACAGCAGCCATGTATCACACATCATAAGGCAGAAGGGTACATACTATGCACAAAGATTGGTATGCTACATCAAACCCGTGGAATGCCATAATTGTAATAGAGGGAGGGTCAGGAAGGAAGAGACAAACCCTCCCAAGGGTAGCAGGTGATTCCAAAAAAGGTACAATCCCAATTCCCATGGGAAGGAAATACTAAACATTCCAACCACGGTTGCCAAATGTTTTCATATTTCCTAGGACAGTTCCTATTAATGTATGTTAGTTTGTACATAGGCAGCACCACATTTATTTTAGATTCCCAAGAGGACATTGTGGTAGGGGAGGGGAAGATCCATTTAAAAAGTATTTCCTTCTTGGCATAGTACAATAAGTAACAAATTAACAATTTAGCACATCTAGATTGTTGCTTGTCATCTTGTATACCCGATAATGCTGATTCAGGAGAACACAGGAGGGACAGCCACAGACGGGTATTGATTAGGTCAAAAACCTCCGTCCAAAACGATTCCACCTAAGGACATGTCCAGAACATGTGAAAATATGTGTCTACTGCCGTATGGCACCTAGTACAGTCAGAGGACCACATAGTTTCTGTGCAGCCTCTGTGGCATGAAGTAAACTTTGTACAGAAACGTTGTTTGAATCAATTTATCTCTGGAAGATAAAAAACTAACCTTGAGCTATCCTCAAAGCTTTCCTCCCAAGATCCCTCCAGGGCTGGAATATCTGCTTGCCACTGTTCCCACAGCCTATCCATCTTAGGAGACCCCACACTAATTAGTACCAAGTAAAGCGTAGACAAGGGTTTAGTCACAGATTCCTGCGAGCGAATATCCTCAATCGGATCCATCCCTAGTAGAGGGTCAGGAAACCTGGATTGATCTGCATGCTGTAACTGGTAGTAGCAGAAAGACATCCATCGGGGTAGACCAAACCAAGAGGACAGTTCCCTAAAAGTTAGTAGTATACCTGCTGGCATAATGATTCAAAGTCTCCTAACAACATACTTGGTCCAAACCTGAGGGTCAGGAAGCATCCTAAAATGAGGGAGAATTTCTCCATAAGAGATGATAGGGAGACCAGCGACCGTGTAACCTGAAACATGTCCTAGCTGCAGTCCAAACAAAAAGTATAACTCAGGTAGGAAGATCCCCTGTATTCTAAATGACTCAACTCCACAAGGGACCCCAATAAGGAAGCTTCCAAGCAGACCGCTGCATTCACCCGAGAACCCGTAAACCACCATCAGACGGTGACCAATACTGCAGCCCAGTAGTAGAATAGTTTGGTAGAGTTAGTCCTTCACAACTAATATGCAATGGCGTAATTCAACTTTTAGTCAGAGCTGCACTGTTTGTTTTCATCTACAGATGCACCTTTTTTGTATAGGGCGCGTTTTTTGGTAAAGGACGGTAAACTAACTCTTTAGGGTGCAGGCTATGGCCTGCAATGCTGAGCAGTGTATTCTCATGGAAGAGAAGTCTCCCCACTGTTAGAATACAATAGCTTTCAATAGCTTTTTTTTTACAATAGCTTTACAATAGGTTTCCAACATCCACATCGTATGTGTGGATGGGAGAATTAAGTCCGTTATTTCATTCAACCTTCTGACTTATCTTTGGACTGCCTTAGAAGGTTGTCCCCATAAGAAGATTTCCCCTAACCTCCTCATTTGGGGATGACTTGAAAATCTTGGATTTCACTTCACTTTTTTCTTAACAGTCTTTCCTAGAGATGCTGTACACTTTAAGCAGACCTTGGTTTTTATAATGGTTTCTTTCTCTCCTGCATAAAATGAATAGTTACCTTCACAGCCCACACAGGAAATTGGTTGTCCCTGAGAAGCATTTGGTGATAATGCAAGCCTCAGACCATAAATTGGAAAGTTTATTCTTTAAAAGTGCATACAAAAACAAATTTTATCACTGAAGGTTTTGGGATTTTTGCCATTGTCACAAGTTGGTGAAGGAGGCGGGAGCAGATATTGCATCTGTCACACTATGGAGGAGATTTACTAAAACTGATGCACACAGAATTTGGCGCAGTTGAGCATAGTAACCAATAAGCTTCTAGGTTTTATGGTCAAAGCTTAATTGAACAAGCTGAAGTTAGAAACAAGATTGGTTACTATGCACAGCTGCAACAAAATCTATGTGCACCAGTTTTAGTAAGTCTCCCCCTATGTGTTCTACTACAAATGCAGGAGGCAGGCAGTAGTCCTATGTGTTCTACTACAAATGTAGGAGTCAACCAGAGGCCTTATGTGCTCTACTACAAATGTAGTAATTAACCAGCAGTCCTATGTATTCTATTACAAATGTAGGAGTCAGCCAGTGGCCCTATGTTTTCTAATACAAATGTAGGAGCCAACCAGCTATCATATGTGTTCTAATACAAATGTAGGAGGCAGCCAGTAGTCATATGTGTTCTACTTCAAATGTAGGAGTGAACCAGTGGTCCTATGTGTTCTACTTCAAATGTAGGAGTCAACCAGTGGTCCTATGTGTTCTACAACAAATGTAGGAGTCAACCAGTGGTCCTATGTGTTCTACAACAAATGTAGGAGTCAACCAGTGGTCCTGTGTGTTCTACTACAAATGTAGGCGTCAACCAGTGGTCCTATGTGTTCTACTACAAATGTAGGAGTCAACCAGTGGTCCTGTGTGTTCTAGTACAAATGTAGGAGGCAGCCAATGGCTGTACGTGTTCTACTGCCAATGTAGAAGCTGGTAGTCAAAATTGGGTGGTAGGAAATGATTCATCCAAGCAGCCCAATTAATATCAAATTAACATGGTATCATTCACTTTGTTCTTCTCTTTTCATTTACCATGGGCCTCATGATTTTTCTCTTAATTTCTTGTAAAGTTCTCCTTTAACACCACCTTTTTGTTGTAACTTCAATACATGTACAAACCAGTAAGCAGGAGGCTTTGCATGCCATAATGTATACCGCACCGATTCTCTAGAAGTTGACCTCTTTCTTTGTCATCTGTAAAGTTTCCTAACGCAGGGCCATAATTTACAGTTGCATTACACAATAAACATACAGGGTGAAAGGACAAGCACAGCGATATAATTTGTAAGTCGATTGATTGCAGAGACGACCTTTGTCAAAGTGAAGGAAAAAGACAAAGCGGCAGGAATACTAATGATGAAGTCTTACATAAAGGTTTTTAGGACTGACCTGTACCCTCAACGCCAATTACCTGTCCTACAAAAAGAGCTCTTAGTCTGTTCTGTACAAAAATATGATTTATATTACCGGACATAGTCATTGTATTAACTGGCCAGGCCATGGTATCACATACCTTTTTATATAAAGGCACACCAATGTTTCTGTGTAATGATGGGGAAGGTATACAACAGGTTCAGTTTTATATCATTCCTCTGTAAAACGTATACAGTCAGGTTTGGGACTGTCTGTTTAGTCTGTTCAGATTACTAAAAAGTCAACGCTAACAGATGCTGCAGCAGGAGTCCAATTTAGCATGGAAGAATGAGCAACAAAGCAAACGTTTTCTTGATCACTTGTGTGCATTTAGCTCCAAACACACTTTTCTACCACTGACATCAAGGAACACCTGTTCCGATATATGAATATATGGGTCAATAAATCCTATACCCATAATTCAGTAGCATTTCCAAACATCTGTATAAAAACTGTAAGTAAAGATGCCCAACTTTTACGGAGATCACACAAGTTTCAGTATGGCCTTTTTCCTACAATAAATTGTAACGACAAAATGTAAGAAGTGGGAATTTTTTTCCATTGCCTATGGTGAGGTGAAATAAACCAGGCAATTACTTTTTTTTTTTAGTGGAGTTGTAGCCTATGTAGTATGACAATATGTGAGGCGAAGCAGTAGATGAACGCTACCTGTCGCCTCGTATATGTTCATGTGGTCCGGATTTTACCAGCCACCATGGCAGGGCTGGTTTCTGGTTCGGAGTTTGTGGTCCACTAGCAGGTGGCTTAAATTACCAGGAAGAGAACACACTCTAGCTCTGACCTGGAACTCAGAGAGGGAGATCTGGGGAAGCTCTGGGTCTGTTTGAACTTGAAGGCTGCATTCACACAGGGGTGACCCAACTTTGGCGCGACTTTGCAAGGTGATTTCAGCGCGACTTCAGGCGACTTTACAACACAACTTTTGCCAGGCGACTTTGCTTTGACCAATCAGGGAAGGGAGGGAGGGGGTTGCCTAAAAATAAATTCTATTCTTTATACTGTAAAGTCGCTTCCATGTAGATGGGGATCCGACTTGGAGGCAACTTCTATTGAATCCTATGGGCACAAGTTGGATAGAAGTCGCCTCCAAGTAGTACAGGAACCTTATCTGAAGTTGCTTTGAAGTCGGAGCGACTTCAGATGTGTATAGTAAAACGGCTCCCATTCACTTCAATGGGATTTCAGATGTCAAGTGACTTGGGGCGACTTGAGGCAACTCAAGTCGGATCGCAAGTCGCACCTGTGTGAATGGGCACTAAAAGAAAAGGTTTGCATTGTGGCTTTTGTTTTGTGGGTCGGGGGCCAGCACCACACCGTATAGTGAGGAAACTATGCTGTTAGTTTAGCGCCGAACTGCAAGGATTTATTTTCTGTCTGGTTTGTTTTTAACCTTTTTTTTTTTCAATAACCCTGGCAAGCCATCAGATTTTTTTTTAAAAAATTGCCTGCAAGCTGACTATTTTGCTCCGGAAAGTTGGTCCTCACGAGCTAATCTCCCACACATGGTGGAATTCAGTGGGCATCTTTCCAAAATGGAGGAAATCTTGAAAACCCTGTTACAAGCCAACCGCCAGGTCGCTGCAGCACAACAAGCGGCTCAACAGGAGACCATTGTCTGGTGACAATGGAACCAAAGTTGGTACGCGCCTCTTACCACATGCAGAAGATGACACCTGCGGATGATGTGGAGGCGTATCTCACAACGTTTGAAAGAGTCGCTCTTCGCTAAGGATGGCCAAAAGAACAGTGGGCGGGACGGTTAGCACCATTTCTGACTGGTGAACCCCAGAAAGCCTATTTTGATCTGGAACCAGATAAAGCCCAGGACTATGAGACTCTAAAGGCAGAGATACTCGCACAGCTAGGGGTCACCATGGCAGTCCAGGCCCAATAAGTGCATCAGTGGACCTACCGCACCGACAAGCCACCCCGCTCGCAGATGTTCGACCTGGTCCACCTCACCAGGAAGTGGCTACAGCCGGAGATTTTGCCAGGTGCCCAGATTGTGGAGCGCGTGGTCATGGACCGCTATCTACGTGCGCTCCCTGCTGCTTTGAGGAAGTGGGTTAGTCATGGGGACACCAAAACCGCCAACCAACTCGTGGACCTCCTGGAGAGATACACTGCTGCTGGGGACTTGTTGCTATGATGTGAAAACTCCATTTATGCCAAAAATTACACTAAACCCACAGCCGGCAACTCCTATCTTCACTACACCAGTTGCCATCACCCTAGATGGATCTCCAACATTCCCAAAAGTCAGTTCTGCCGCCTCTGACATAATTGCACCCGCAATGAGAACTACTCCGCTCAGGGGCTACTACTCCAAGAAAAATTCCTTGAAAAGGGCTACCCACCATCTCTAGTTCAAGAAGCCTTCACCCATTACCTTACTGCACCCCCCAGCAGTCACCCTAATAACCACCAAGCACAATCCGTCAGATTCATCACCACCTTCCATACTCAATATAAGAAAATGGAACAGATCTTCCGCAAACACTGGAGCATCCTCTTGGAAGATCCACACCTCAAAAACTGCATCACAGACACACCGAGAATAACATACAGAAGGGCTCGCAACATTAAGAGCCAAATCGCTCCTAGCAAAATAAAACCTGACACTGTCAAAACGGATCCATACCTCACATTCTCAAATCTCAAGGGCATGTACCAATGCCGCAAACGCAACTGCCTCACTTGTCAGTTCGTCCAACACGGCCTCAAACACTTCACCACCAAACTGACTATAAGTATAAACAGGAATGGTGCGGTCTGTGTAATGTGTATCAAAGATAATTAGCAGACTGGTGAATTCTGTTGATATCAATGTTGTGCCTGGGGAGTTGTGATCCCCTCTGGGTGCTGAGTAAGTAGCACCTGGGGTGTATACAGGAGTGGTGTGGTCTCAGTACAATATATAAATATAGAAAAATACAATCATCTGTAACATGTGTATAAAAAGGAAATAAAATCTGTTGAACATACAGGGCTCCCTTAGAACAAATATAAACTTAAACAAAAGTGCTGCGTGCTAATAAATAATTGAGATCATTAGTCCGTAAATGTCCGTAAAATTTTTTTTTGCAGATGGTGATATAACAGATAAAAATGTTCATCCAAAGAAAGGACAACAAAGCCTGCAGGATCCACCTACTTGAGGAAGGTTGGATCACCTTCCTCCTTGCTAGCTTTGCGTTCCACCGTGTGGAACCAGCTTTCCCGGATGTGACGCAATTACGTTCGGCCACGCCTTGCGCGTTTCGTCACTTGACGTCGTCAAGGGGTGGCCGAACGTAATTGCGTCACATTGCAACCTTCCTCAAGTAGGTGGATCCTGCAGGCTTTGTTGTCCTTTCTTTGGATGAACATTTTATCTATGTTATATGGTTTTAAACCCCTTTTTTAATAAACCTGATTTTGGACTATAATACTACACTATCGAGGATTCTGTGTTTTCTTCCCCACATTTTCACCCGTGGATAAACGAGCGGAAGGACGCTGTATGGTCCCAAAGGGGCCAGTGTGGACATAGAGGATTGGAAGCCGGTGTTACAACATTCGGATCTGGTGGAAGGAGATCGGTTCTAAAGACCCCATTTACCAAACGTGCGGTACCCCTGCAGGGGTAGGGAGGATCTGGTAAGTGTGGGCACATACGGGGGAGCACGAGTGGAAGTCACCCCCTTTTTAACATAGTGGATATAGGAAGAGCACAAGAGTCACCTTACTGCACATATATTGGATTATCAACGGCTGGATTATCTAGAGTGATTTTGAGTCAGCTCGTTGGTGGATTTTTTCAACATTTTGCATTTGCAACTTATTTTAGGGTAATTTTATTGTATTTAAATCTACTTACATATTTACGTATATTCCCTTTGACAGATATGGTGTAGCAATATTTATGTAAGCAGTCTCTGTTAGTCATATATGGGTCATTAATTTGCTTTAAATTTACACATATTGGTCACAAGCACCTCACCTGCACTTTCAATTTACGGATTTTTACGGATATTTACGGACTATTCATTTGGAAAATTTCATTTTCACTGGACACACAGCACTTTATGCACATTTTGGTTTTTGGATGTTCCCATTTTTTAGGTATTTACAAAAAAAAAACCCCTTGTGTTATAATACACCATCTGCAAAAAAAATTTTTACGGACATTTATGGACTAATGATCTCAATTATTTATTAGCACGCAGCACTTTTGTTTAAGTTTATATTTGTTCTAAGGGAGCCCTGTATGTTCAACAGATTTTATTTCCTTTTTATACACATGTTACAGATGATTGTATTTTTCTATATTTATATATTGTACTGAGACCACACCACTCCTGTATACACCCCAGGTGCTACTTACTCAGCACCCAGAGGGGATCACAACTCCCCAGGCACAACATTGATATCAACAGAATTCACCAGTCTGCTAATTATCTTTGATACACATTACACAGACAGCGCCATTCCTGTTTATACTTATAGTCAGTTTCTTCCCTCTTAGGAGGGAGTCCCTGGAAGGCAGCAGTCTTAAATTTAGATTATTGATCCTAGCGCGGGAGGACACCTATATATACTTCACCACCAAAGGCAAAACCTATACCCTGGACGACTTCTACACTTCTTCCATCGAATATGTCTTCCACTGCCTCTCATGCCCATGCGGCCTACTTTATGTGGGTCACACCATCAGACCCCTAAGAAAAAGATTCGGAGAACATAGAAGGCAAAGACAAATTCAGTTTGCCCAAACACTTCAAAGAATACCACCAGCAGTCCACCACTGGCCTCCATGTTTGGGCCATTGAGGCCATCTCTAGCAAGCTTCCACAAGCCGAACACAAAGGAAATGGGGGGATCAATTATTCAGAACTACAATGCTGGGCCTCATGACACATCACAGGAAGCACTCTTGTGGCTGACAGAGGGCGAAATCAGGAATAGGCTTGAAAAACTGAACATCAATAAGTCACCGGGCCCAGGTGGCTTACACCCAAGGGTCCTTAAGGAACTTAGCCAAGTTATTGTCAGACCCTTGTACCTAATCTTTAAGAGCAGTTTTCTGACTGGTATGATACCAGCTGACTGGAGGAAAGCCAATGTGGTACCAATATATAAAAAAGGACCAAGATATATCCCTGGGAACTACAGACCAGTTAGCTTAACATCAATAATTTGCAAGCTCTTGGAGGGAATAATAAGGGATTATTATACATGATTATTGTAACGAGAACAATATCATTAGTGGTAATCAACATGGTTTCATGAAGAATCGTTCTTGCCAAACCAATCTATTAACCTTCTATGAGGAGGTGAGCCGCCAATTAGATAAAGGAAGGCCTGTAGACGTGGTGTATCTGGACTTTGCAAAAGCATTTGATACAGTTCCCCATAAACGTTTACTGTACAAACTAAGATACCTCAACATGGATCAAAGGGTGAGCACCTGGATTGAAAAGTGGCTGCAGGGGAGAGTCCAGAGGGTGGTGATAAATGGGGAATACTGAGAATGGTCCGGTGTAGAAAGTGGGGTTCCCCAAGGTTCTGTCCTGGGACCAATCCTTTTCAATTTATTTATAAATGATATGGAGGATGGGGTGAAGAGCTCAATCTCAATATTTGCGGATGATACCAAGATAAGCAGGGCAATAAACTCTCCACAGGATGTGGAAACCTTGCAAGAAGATCTGAATAAATGAATGGGGTGGGTAGACAAATGGCAAATGAGATTTAACGTAGAAAAATGTAAGATAATGCATTTGGGTACCAAGAACAAGAACGCAAACTACTCACTAGGGGGAGAGCCCCTGGGGGAAACTAGGATGGAAAAAGACCTAGGGATCCTAGTAAAGAACAGGCTCAGCAGTGGCATGCAATGACAGGCTGCTGCAAGCAAAGCCAACAAAGTGTTGGCATGCATCAAGAAAGGGATTAACTTCAGGGATAAATCAATAATTCTCCCACTATACAAGTCTCTGGTAAGGCCGCACCTGGAGTATGCCGTCCAGTTCTGGGCACTAATCCTCAGGAAGGATGTCCAGGTATTGGAAAGGGTTCAGAGAAGGGCCACAAAGCTAATTAAGGGATTGGAAGACCTTAGCTATGAGGAAAGATTACAAGCACCAAACTTATTCTCCCTGGAGAAGAGACCCTTGACAGGGGATATGATTTTAATGTACAAATACTGTACTGGTGACCCCACTATAGGGACAAAACTATTCAGCGCAAGGGGGTACACAAAGACACGCGGCCATTCACTAAGAATAGAATCCCACCTGTACCTTTCCCCCTCCCCTGCCCTCCCTTCCTCTGCCCCTCTCCCCCCCCCCCCATCTTCCCACCACGGCCACCCACCTCCCTCCCCCCCCACCAATTCTTATCCCCCATGACCATATCCCTCATATCAACTCTAATACACCCAATCATAATCTTCCCCCACTGATCCTTTCTTGTCAATATCGGCCATTTAATTTATTATTTATTTATTTTTTAATTTAATTATATATATATAATTTTTTTTTTATATCCTTTTTTTTTATCATCCTGCCCCATTAATATCAACTTCTACAGTCAACATCGGCCATTTGATTTTTCATTCTCTAATTAACTCAATTATTTCTTTCCTTCCATCCAGCCCCACTAGTTTCTATCACATTCACCACACCATCCATGGTTGTCCCTTATTGATATTCTCTGCTCCACAAGGGTTAATTGTGTTTGTCCCAGACCTGCTTCTCAAACACACAGCTGTTTCTCCGTCTCTCTGACATGGGCCGCGGTGGCCGGGCGGCCGTGATTGGCTGCCGCCCCAGCCCCCCCTCTGACATGGTGCTTCCCTGTCAGTAGCCATGGAGGCCTGATGAAGGAGCACGGATGCTCCGAACGCGCACCTAAACAGCTGCATACCTCCTCTCTCCTCCACCCGGATCCCGATCTTAAGATGCCCCCCCAGCCCACCTTAATCCTTGAAGTTCCGGACACCACCGGCACGGCCAGGACACCAGGACTGTGGGACCTGCACCACCACCAGGCACATCCCGGAGGAGAATCCCAGGACTACATTATCTCGATGCCCAATGTACACCTTATTCCTGTAAGTGTAATTTTAATAAAATGTGTTTTTATACTAAATGCTGCACTTAGTGGGGCGCCACTTCTCTCCTTTGCTACTTTGAGGACTTGTTGCACATATCTACGCCCCACTCCAATGTATCTAGGGGTGAAAGATCGCCTGGCGGACCCGGTAAGACTGTTCCAGGGTTCAGGGGCATGGGGAAATTTGATAAGACTGCTACGGTTAAAGAGACTGTGGGCTCTAGACCTGGAGACTGGCCAAAGAAGCCAGGAAGGTCTTGGGGACCCAGGACTGGGTATAGAGCACATACAGTGATACCGATGACATGCATTGGGCCATATTGCTGCTAATTGTCCCCTGAATAATGAACCCATGCACAGGTCGCATATACAGTGTCATGTTCAAATCACATGGAGAAGCAAATGTGTGTGATTTTTGTTGATGGAAAGCCATTCACTGCCCTGCTTGACTCTGGTAGTGTAGTAACGTTGGTAAAAAGCAATTGTGTAAATCCTGATAGGGTTACACGCTAGAACTGTTTGGGTCCATGGGGACACTCGTGACTACTAGACGGCGGTGATTGAGACCGACACCCCTTGGGGCAGTGTGACTCATTCAGTGGGGGTAGTACCTTCACTGCTATATGACGCCCTAGTGGGCAGGGATTTTCCCCATTTTTGGAGGTTATGGGAAGGCACAGGGAGTCTGGAGGAGAGAGCTCCTCCTGCTGCAGAAGCACTGGAACTCTCACCAGACCTTTTTTGCCAAATGGAAGGGGAGACTGGTGGCAGGACCGAGGAAGGAGACCCTCTTCCTTTTACTGTACTGGCTGGGGGCCAGAGGAGCTGGAAGATAGCCCCCAGCCGGGGGCTAATGCCCCAGACAATGTCTCTGACCCTGAACGTGAGAGTGAATTGAATGTAGCACCTGACTTAGAGGACCGGAGGGAGAACTTCTGTACAGAGCCACTATGGGATGTCACTCTCCTTAGAGCCAGAGAACAGTGAAGGTGATGAATGGAGAACCTGTGGACCCTAATTGGGGGGTGTCTTTTCCCTACATGGCTCTTAAAAATAATTTGTTGTATCAGGTGGTGAAACGCAGGGAGGACGAGGTGGAACAGCTAGTGGTTCCCAAACCCTTTCTCAGGATGGTGCTAGATCTAGCCCATGGACATGTAATGGTGGGCATCTGGGTATGGATAAGACCAGGGAGAGAATAACCCAGAGATTCTTCTGGCCCAGGTTGCATACAGATGTCTGAGAGTATTGTGAATCATGCCCCGAGTGTCAGATGATGGCTCCGTCAATCCATTTTCGTAGTCCCCTTGTCCCACTTCCCACAACTGAAGTGCCATTTGAGCAAATTGGCAATGGATCTTGTGGGACCCTAGGTAAAATCTGCCTGGGGACACCAGCACATCCTGGTGATCCTGAACTAAGCAACCCGCTATCCTGAAGCTATAGCTTTGCGGAACACCTCCGCTAAGACTATCGCCAAGGAGCTGTTCCAGGTGTTTAGTTGGGTGGGGATCCCTGAAGAGGTCTTAACCGATCAGGGCACCCTGTTTATGTCCAACCAAGGAATTGTGCAGGTTGTATAAAATCTCCCATCTCCGTACCTTTGTCTACCACCCGTAAACCGATGGACTTGTGGAGAGGTTTAATAAAACGCTAAAAAGCATGTTGAAAAAGGTAGTGGAAAAAGATGGGAGACATTGGGATATGTTGATTCCGTAACTCATGTTTCCCATATGAGAGGTTCCACAGGCGTCTACTGAGTATTCCCCCTTTAAACTCTTGTATGGTAGACATCTCAGGGGTCTGCTAGATGTCGCAAAAGAGACATGGGAAGGAAAGGCGACAACATATAGGAGCGTCAATTGAGCATATTTCTTTGATGCAGGATCGAATCGCAGCAGTCCTGCCCCTAGTGCGAGAGCATATGGAGCGAGCTCAGGAAGCCCAAAGAAGGGTTTATGATTGGGGTGCCAAAACCCAAACTTTCAACCCCGGAGACAGAGTGCTGGTACTAGTCCCCACGATTGAAAGTAAATTCCTAACAAAGTGGCAGGGTCCATTTGGGATTAAGGAAAAAGTAGGGGAAGTGAACTACAAAGTTTACCAGCCAGGAAAGAGGAAACCCAAGCAAATTTACCATGTGAATCTCTTAAAACCATGGAAAGACAGAGAGACTTTAGTGGCAGTGCCCACTCCTCAAGAGGACGGGCTATATGACAATATGCGAGGCAAAGTGGTAGACAGACATTACCCGTCGCCTCATATGCGTTAATATGGACTGGATTGAACAGAGTCCGGTCCGGATTTTACCAGCCATCATGGCAGGGCTGGTTCCGGTCCAGAGTTTGTGGTTCACCAGCAGGTGGCTTAAATTACCAGGAAGAGAACACACTCTAGCTCTAACCTGTAACTCAGAGAGAGGGATCTGAGGGAGCTCTGTGTCTGTTTGGACTTTAAAAGAAAATGTTTGCATTGTGGCTTTTGTTTTGTGGGTGTCGGGTGCCAGCCCCACACCGTATAGTGAGGAAACTATGCTGTTAGTTTAGCGCTGGATGGCAAGGATTTATTTTCTGTTTTGTTTGTTTTTAACCCACAAACCTTTTTTTTCAATAAACCTGGCAAACTGCCAAATTTTTAAGAAAATTGCCTGCACGCTGACTATTTTCCTCCGGAATGTTGATCCCCACAAGCTAATCTCCCACAGTAGTCTATCATTTTTTTCTTCTTTAAATATAATTAAATTGTTCTTGGAAAGACGCAGCCTGAAGCAAAGACCCCAGGGGGCAGACCTGGCCGGGGCAAAGATCCTGTTTGGAACAAAGATCAGCCCTATGCAAACACACCTGTAGGCAGGTTGAAAATGTGTATAGTTTTGTTCTGCCAGTAGCCGGACCAGGCTGGGCAAAGGGTTGATTGTTTTTAGCTCTGCTCCCGGGCTTTTGGTCCTGACTGGCCCATCTGTGTTATAAAAAGAGGGACAGCTAGGGTCCTGGGAGCAGGAACGCCTGTACTGGTGGGTCTAGGAGCTACAGCCTCATCTGTGAGCACAGTTGTGGCGCTGCTGAAGAAACTGGGAATTGCGGAGGACATCCAAGCCATGGACAAAGCCATAATGGACTCACCTCACGGAGGTATGCCTGGGCTACATTATTCTAGTTAAGATTAGGGAAAGGATGTTATTCATATTGAACGGTTATGCCGCATCATGTTCAGTAAAGTTACATTTCGCGTTCTGAGCCTGATCTGAAATTAATCAAAGAGGTGCATGAAGGTTCTGGCATATCAAAAGAACGTGAGTCTGTTAATGCTCTATGGGGAATGAAGTAACACTGTTAAAAAAGAGTTAACTCGGCAAGACACAGAAGAGGAGTGTAATTGCTATGGATAACCAAGTAAGGAAACAAGCTGCAAGTAACCAGCCATTAGGCAAGGTGGTAAGGTGAAAGGTCCTCTGGTAGTGAGGGTGTCGTTGTTAGGCTCCTTCCATGTATTATGGTCATGAGGTATGGGAAGGGAAGCATTAAGGGAACTAAAGGCAAAACTTTTTTTTTTTGTTTCCCATAGAGTGGAGAGGGGATTGGAACACCTGTCAGGTGCCTATTGGTGTCTGTGCCCGTGACCCCTCTCTATTTGTCCTGTTTACCCTCATCATTGAAAGTAAAATAAAATCCCAAATTTTGGATTGTCCCCAGAAAGGTAATGGAGGGGAAATCTTCCAATGGTAACACTAGTTCTGGTGACCTGGGGGTCCCCAAGGAATTCACTTAAAGTGGAGCTCCACCCAGTGGTGTATTTAAGTTTTGTGCTGCCCTAGGCCTGACTAAACTCGTGCACCCCCTAATTTAAATATTCTACTAGTAATTTATATATCGTAACTTCCCCTCAAGGATGCCATGGAGGAGGGTAGGTGGAGCATTAGGCTGCAGTGCCACACACTTATTAGTATTGGCAGCTGCCAGATTAGTTGTATTAAGTGCGGACAGCAGCTGCTGGTCTGTCTGAACGTCCTCACTGGTTGGTATTATCATACCAGCAGGCAGCAGTGCGTCCGCTGTATGGGGGCGCCAGACTGATTTGCCTCCTCCAGTCCGCCCCATATGACTGGTGATACACTAAAAGTGTAGTGCAAGTAGCGGGGACTCTTTTCATGCGGAAGCCTGGAGGAGGCTGTTTTTTTATGGCGGGGGTGGTTTTTCTGCTGCCCCCTGCAAAGTGCCGCCCTAGGCCTGGGCCTTGTCGGCCTAGGCCAAGATAGAGCACTAGCTCCAATTAAAATGGGAAGCTCCACTCGTTTTCCTCCCTCTCCCACCATGGCGGATTCAGCTGGAAGTTCGTCCCCCCTCCTCCTTCTGCCAGGCCATTCACAGAACGCAGCTCACTCACGCATGCACAGTAGGGAACCGGCTGTGAAGCCACAAGGCTTTACTACCAGTTTCCCTTAGCCAAGACAGCTGCAGCAGCATGTTTTGGCAATGGGACAGGAAGAAAAGGGAAATCTCTGTAATGGGACACAGATGACGAAAAAAAAAAATATGACAGGGATTATAACCCTCCCTTGCTCTATCCAAATAGATGTCTATCTATAGATCTACTTTAAGTAAGAGCATGCATGAGGTCCGTGCTAGGTGCTTGGTGGGAACCCATTCTGTTACTGGGAGTGAGGCAACAGAGGTACACTGGACTGGTGGAGTGGGTGCAGGCTTAGTACGTCCCTCCTAATGCAAAGATACCAGTTACAGTGTGTAGTGACATGGAACCACACTTTGAGAGGAACTCTGCTCTTTATTACTGCACACAGTGAACGCTCATCTCTAAGTTTGGGAACTGCCTTAATGTTAGAGTCTCAGTGTGGTCCAGGGCATTGATGAGCGTGCTCCGCGCGAGAGGTACCACCACTTGCACAGGCGCAGATGACCCCGCCCACACACCAACCTGGAATAAGGACACTGGAGCAAACACCACACCTGGAACAAAGACCCAAGCTGGTGCCAAAACACTGTGGCAGGCCCAGAACAATACCCCGGGGTGCACCAAGTCTGGAGAAGACACCATGGGTATACCCAATTTAGAGGAGTAAAATACAGTGCTGACCGAGCATGTAAAAAACACTTTGGGCTTACCCAACTTTAGTTTCAATAATGTTTATCGATATTTTCATCATCATAGCAAGGTAGGTAAAGTAACGGTAGTTTAAACAGTGTCAACCAAAAATTTTCGTCAAGGAAAGGAAAAATTTAGGCAAGACACAAGCATATTTTTGTGTTACAGAAAAATGTGTAAACAAATAAGAACTGAGAAGCTACCAATTGTGTTGTTTATGTAGTATATATATCAATACCTCAAGTCTCCGGCCACCCCCTTTGGGAGCAAACTGTGGCCGGGTCTACGAGGCATCGAAATCCGCCCATTGTCTCCTTAACAGAGTCAAGTGAAAGTAATGAGTTATAACAAACTGAAAAAGCAAATGAGCTCTATGCCACCCAAGAAGAGAGAAAAATGCTTAATACCTTAAAGCATGTTGAGATAAACGTTGAGATAAACGTCAGAGGTCTAGGCAAGGGGTATCCGATATCTTTGGATCATTCAACACAAGAGGTGGTAAACTTTCTATTAGGTTTAGTCTGGGCCACACCATTGAGGGATTTCTGAATGTCTCACATGTTGGCTAGGGTTTCTGAGATGGAACTAATGGTCTAGGGCAGGGATATGCAATTAGCGGACCTCCAGCTGTTGCAAAACTACAAGTCCCATCATGCCTCTGCCTCTGGGTGTCATGCTTGTGGCTATCAGAGTCTTGCTATGCCTCATGGGATTTGTAGTTCTGCAACATCTGGAGGTCCGCTAATTGCATATCCTTGGTCTAGGGTATGTGTCAGACATGGGATTTGGGTTTAATGTGTCTATATGCGAGTCTATCATGTGTGGTAATTTTCGTCTTATGGGTCTATTCGTTAGGGGTAGTCATGGGTTCAAGTGTTATCTTTTTTTGGTAAATATTGTGAGGGGGTGGAGAGAGAAAGCAGGAAGGAATGTACTTGGTGAGGGGACACCCTTCCTCCTCCTCCAACAGATTGGTAGTCAATTATAATTTTGCTTTACTGACAAATGAATTGGGAATATTCAGTCGTTGTTTGGAAGTGGTACCAGCAGGACCAGATTTTCCGGTATTTGGTGGGGGTGTCTTTTGCTTGGTGTATTAGTTCCTCCAACTCCGCTACCCCGTTTACACATCTTACCCACTCATTTATGGATGGAGGAGAGTCTGATTTCCATTTCACTGGAATACACATTTTCACCGCATTAATTAGGTGCAACGAAAGAGAGAGGTCTTAATCTTTCTTTTGGAATGGCTGAGTGGTGCAACAGCATTTGGGCTGGTGAGAGTTCTATCTGGAGAGTAGCGATTTGCGTAGCGAGGCATTAGAAGTCTTCCCAGTAAGTTTTAAGCTTTGGGCATGCCCACCAAATGAGGAGCAAAGATCCATCTTTATAATAAAGTGGTGGAGCGCGATCTATCAAACAATATTTGAACACAAATCCCTCTTGCCATGATAGAGTAACTAACAATTACGTGATGTGATAAATAGCAATGGTAAAAAATGAACAATGGAAAACAAAAAATATTTACAAAGAGCATGTGAGGGTGTAAATATCGCATAAGGTGAAATCAATTTCAAAATGAACAGATTATGTCTCATAACTGGACATCCATAATAACATGCAGAATCAAACAAATAAAGTTTTCACATATAAAATCGACGAATGGAAAAAGTAAAATAAACCGTTTTGTTGCCACAATGTGCATGTGACATAAAAATGCTAATGTTCTTAAAAGTCTCCAAGTAATAGCAATGATGGTAATGAGTCCCTTCACCAATGTGCAGGTGCTGTCTGTTAAATTTCAGTGACTTTTCCTGTTTCTTGTGTCACCCATGCAAATGCTAGCCTCTCACCTGAAGTGTGCTAGCACTATAGCATGTAAAGGTTTCTTTATACTGTTGTTATCTTGTCTGCCTCTAGGGGTCTCCTGTATGCCTGATCGGCTCCCTGCTCTGATGACTAAGGGTTCCACTGTGTGTTGCCAGGACTTGTTTCCTTATAATATTTTACAATTGGATAAGGATCACTTAGCCACGAGCGCCAAGCTCCTCTCCTTTCCACAAAGCCTTTCAAACACCTCTGCTACCGCCCTACGCGTTACGTCACGCACCACGTGACTTCTTCAAATGGGGATGGTACGAGGTGAAGAAGTGACGTAACGCGTAGGGCGGTAGAAGAGGTGTTTGAAAGGCTTTGTAGAAAGGAGGTGAGGGGAATCATTACCATCATTGCTATTACTTGCAGACTTTTAAGAACTTTAGCATTTTTATGTCACATGCACATTGTGGCAACAAAACGGTTTATTTTACGTTTTCCATTCGCCAATTTTATATGTGAAAACTTTATTTGTTTGATTCTGCATGTTATTATGGATGTCCAGTTATGTCTGTTCATTTTGAAATTGATTTCACCTTATTGCGACATTTACACCCTCACATGCTCTTTGTAAATATTTTTTGTTTTCCATTGTTCTTCATTTTTTTACCATTGCTATTAATCACATCACGTAATTGTTAGTTACTCTATCACAGCAAGAGGGATTTGTGTTCAAATATTGTTTGATAGATAGCGCTCCACCACTTTATTATAAACCTTTTCACATAGTAACATATCACTATATCAGTGTGAGCAGCTGTCACTCAATAAATATATATACAGTACAGACCAAAAGTTTGGACAGACCAAAAGTTTGGACACACCTTCTCATTCAAAGAGTTTTCTTTATTTTTATGACTATGAAAATTGTAGATTCACACTGAAGGCATCAAAACTATGAATTAACACATGTGGAATTATCTACATAACAAAAAAGTGTGAAACAACTGAAAATATGTCATATTCTAGGTTCTTCAAAGTAGCCACCTTTTGCTTTGATTACTGCTTTGCACACTCTTGGCATTCTCTTGATGAGCTTCAAGAGGTAGTCACCTGAAATGGTTTTCACTTCACAGGTGTGCCCTGTCAGGTTTAATAAGTGTGATTTCTTGCCTTATAAATGTTGGGGATTTATTCAAAATTGAAGGCATACTGAACCAGCATGGCTACCACAGCATCTTGCAGCGGCATGCTATTCCATCCGGTTTGCGTTTAGTTGGACCATCATTTATTTTTCAACAGGACAATGACCCCAAACACACCTCCAGGCTGTGTAAGGGCTATTTGACCAAGAAGGAGAGTGATGGGGTGCTGTGCCAGATGACCTGGCCTCCACAGTCACCGGACCTGAACCCAATCGAGATGGTTTGGGGTGAGCTGGACCACAGAGTGAAGGCAAAAGGGCCAACAAGTGCTAAGCATCTCTGGGAACTCCTTCAAGACTGTTGGAAGACCATTTCAGGTGACTACCTCTTGAAGCTCATCAAGAGAATGCCAAGAGTGTGCAAAGCAGTAATCAAAGCAAAAGGTGGCTACTTTGAAGAACCTAGAATATGACATATTTTCAGTTGTTGCACACTTTTTTGTTATGTAGATAATGCCACATGTGTTAATTCATAGTTTTGATGCCTTCAGTGTGAATCTACAATTTTCATAGTCATGAAAATAAAGAAAACTCTTTGAATGAGAAGGTGTGTCCAAACTTTTGGTCTGTACTGTATATATATATATGTTTTAGCACAGTGGAAGTGCAGGAGTAACCACACCCTTTTATCAGAGATCCATCTTTGTCTAGGCACCTCCAACAGTTGGGAGGGATGGAGGAAGAAATTTTGTGGATTCTAAGGGAGGTTTTGTACCATCTGGAACAAATTTGAACCCATTTTCCTGTGCGGACACGTTAATTCAGCTCCAAGAGTTCCTGCCAGACTCTTGTGCTTTGGCGTCATTGGATACCGCCAAAGCATTTGATTCTATAGAATGGGGCTTCCTTCAGGCTGCTCTCCGTGCCTTTGGCTTTGGGGACAACTTTAAGAAATGGGTTGAGGTGCTGTATGCCTCGCTGGTGTCAGAGTTGCTAGTGAATGGGGCCCTGTCTCCGCCTGTGAAACTTCATAGGGGCACGAGACAGGGTTGCCCGTTGTCACCATCACTATTCGCAATTGCTATTGAGACACTTGCGATACGCATCAGGCAGCCCCCCCTCATCACTGGTATATCTATGGGCGATAGGGAAGATAGGATTGGATTGTATGCAGATGACCTCATCCTATACCTGCAGGACGCCACAAAAAAAAGGGATTTTATTATAACTTACCGTAAAATCCTTTTCTCCGAGTTCACTGACAGACGCAGCTCTTCTTAAATGACACGTGGGTTTTATGTCGTCCTATCAGGAGTGACTAGGCAAAACAGATGCAAAAGCATCAGGGATAGGCTGGCCCCTCCCATGGGGGCCGTCCTCACCTGAGCCTATAAAACCCCCTGCTGGCCAATAGCATTCAGTTTGTCACAAGCAGTGCAACAAAAAAACCAGAGGGGTGGGAGCTGCGTCTGTCAGTGAACTCAGAGAAAAGGATTTTACGGTAAGTTATAATAAAATCCCTTTTTCTCTTACGGTCACTGACAGACGCAGCTCTTCTTAAATGACATGTGGGGACGTCCCAAAGCAGTGCCAAAAAATAGAGGGGTGGGCAAACAACAACAACAACTGTACCCAACAGAACCCTCTCAGAGAGCGCCAGACGCACTCCCACCGCTGCTCGCAAAACTTTGCGGCCAAAAGCAGCATCCGCAGATGCCGACACATCAACTTTGTAAAACTTAGTAAACGTGTGCACTGAGGCCCAAGTGGCCGCTTTGCACACCTGAGACACCGAAGCCTGGTGCCTGAACGCCCAGGAGGTACTGACCGACCTGGTGGAATGAGCCGTGACCGGAAAAGGGGGAACCTTGCCCCGAAGCTCATAAGCATGGGTCATGGTCTGTCTAATCCAACGGGAAATGGTAGCCGACGAGGCTGCCGAACCCTTTTTGGAGCCCCCCGGTAACACAAACGAGTCAGACTTCCGAAAAGAAGCTGTAGCACTCAAATAAACCCGCAGGGCCCTCACCACATCCAAAGAGTGTAACTCAAATTCCTTAGGATGTTTTGGGTGAGGACATAATGAAGGAAGGACAATATCCTCATTCAAATGAAAAGAAGAGACCACCTTCGGAAGAAAAGAAGGCGGAAGTCGCAACACCGCCTTGTCATTATGAAGAATCAAGTACGGGGACTTGCAGGACAAGGCAGCCAATTCTGACACCCGCCGCGCGGATGTGACAGCCACTAAGAAGGCAACCTTCTGCGACAAAAGGGACAAGGGAATGTCCCTAATCTTCTCATACGGTGGTTTCTGTAAAACAGAGAGCACCAGAATCAAATCCCACGGCGCCAGAGGCGGCCGAAACTGGGGAGCCACATGACGCACACC
>BLSH010297483.1:118196-136792 GCA_018402905.1 Glandirana rugosa | reverse complement strand
ACGTCTTCAGGAGTGATCGGGGGAGCACAGCGGACCTCAGTCTAGAATCAGACCAAGGTACTCCAGGCGACACGAGGGGGCTAGTGAGGACTTCTGCAGGTTGATGAGCCAACCGAAGTCCCTTAGTGTAGAGGCCGTGATTCTCACGTCATCCTCCAAGGACACTGCCGACTCCGCCCTCAAGAGCAGGTCGTCGAGGTACGCTACCACTGCGATACCTCTCTGTCTTAGCAGTGCTAGAACCGGTGCCAACACCTTGGTGAACACCCTGGGAGCCGAGGCCAGACCGAAAGGCAGGGCCACAAACTGGTAGTGTAGGCCTCCCACTGTGAAGCGCAGAAAACGCTGGTGTTTTTGGCAGATGGGAACGTGCAGATAGGCGTCCCTGATGTCCAGGGATGCCAAGAATTCCCCTTGATGCAGGGCGGCAACGACCGAGCGAACGGACTCCATCTTGAACTTCTGTGCTTTGACAAAGCAGTTCAGAGCTTTGAGGTCCAAAATCGGCTTGACCCCGCCCTTTTTGGGCACCACAAAGAGGTTTGAGTAAAAACCGCAGAACCTCTCCTCCAATGGAACTGGCATCACGACGCCCATGTCCGCAAGGGACTGGACCGCGCCTAATAGCTCCTCCAGATGCCCCTGCGGGAGTCTTAAGTTTGAGGGAAAGAACCTGTCTGGGGGCAGAGCTTTGAACTCTATCCGGTGGACACCACATCCAGGACCCACCGATCGGAGATGTGAGCTGTCCAGCAGTCCGCAAACTCCAATAACAGGCCCCCCACCCGAGAGATGGGCGGGGGCAACCCGTCACGCCGAGGAGGGCTTATCCTCCGCTTTACCGGGTTTCCTTTGCCAGGTTCTCTTACCAGACCCAGCCGGGGCCTTACCAGACTTGGAACCCGCCCCGGCTGTGCCGAAGGCACGAAAAAACTTTTTCTGCCCAGAAAAAAAGGGGCCCTGTCGTCGGCGAAAGTCCCGCCGTTTGGGTTCTGGAAGAAAGAGACTCTTCCCCCCCGTGAAATCCTTAATGATTTCGTCCAGCTGCGGTCCAAATAAACGACCCCCCTGGAAGGGAAGGTCAGTGAGGCGTTTCTTAGACGCCTGATCACCCGACCAAGACCTCAGCCACAACACCCGTCTGATGATTACAGCAAAAGCTGAAATTTTGGACAGCATGGGCATGATGTCCAGCAGGGAGTCGCAAAGATAATGGAGGCCTTCCTCCACGTGTTGCACCTTATGCAACTCCTTCCTCGCACAGCTGCAACGCAAATTTTTGCTCACCGAGGAGAGGCACTCCAAAAGAGACTGTGCTGTCATTGCTGAGGCCAGAGCTGGCCGCATAGCAAAACCTGCTACCTGAAAGATAGCCTTAGACACCATTTCTGTGCGATGATCCGCCGCGTCCTTAAAAGAGGGCGAACCCTCCACAGGAAGGGTGGTAGCCTTATTTAGACGGGCCACCGGTGGGTCCACCGAAGGGGAAGCCCACCGCTTAAGGAAGGTATCCTCAAAGGGATAGCGCACCGCAAAACGCTTAGGCAAGGTGAAGGAATTTTTGGGGGAACCCCATTCTCCTTAAAAACAGCCCGCTCAAAAAATTGCTCATAGGGAAAAACCCTAGGAGACTTAGGAGGCCTCATAGACCCACAGACATAAGTGGAAGACTGCGCCTCCTCTGACTGATCAAGGCACAGGGCCTGGCGAATGTCAGCAATTAGCGCCGCTACAATTGCCCTGTCGCGCGCCACTGAGGCCCCCTGGTCCTCTTCAGTATCTGAGAGAACCAATTCGCCTTCAGAGAGTTCCACGGGGGTCCCCGTGACAATCGAAGCGACTACATGATCTGAATCCTCGCCTGAGGAGACATGAGGGGCCAAGCACTTAGCGGGGGGCTCCGGGGCCGGAGCAGTAACCACCTTTGGAATGAATTCCACAAAAAGAGTCCGCAAAAGGTCCAAAGTGACCGCAGGGGCTTGTGCGGAGCGCTGCTCTGTAGGTTCAAAATCAGAGGACGCTGCAGGGTCCATAGCCGCCGCGTCGCCGTCCCCAGACATAGGCCTGAATGGGACGCCCCCCCCCACGTAATCACCACCACCACCTGAGACCACCCAGAGAGCCTGGGAGGACAAGCCCACCTATACCAACACCCCAAGGAGCCAGCCAAACCTGCTGCTTCTAGCCCTGTAGCCTGTCAGCGCTGTGAGAGAAAGAAGCGCGCCTGGGGACTGTACCACACGTGCAGCTGCCGCTTCTCTGAGGAGAAAGCGTGCGCAGTTACACAGAGTGCAGTACCACAAACCGCCACCGGGGAGAAAATGGCGATTGCGCAGCACGAGCCAACCGCCGCAAAATGGCAGCGGTTAAAAAGGCAACGAATGTTCCCCAGTGGGAACGCAGGTACAGGCCCCAGGGCCCTCTATATCACAAACGCGACGCCGCGCGAACGCGGCAGACCAGGGGGGGGGGAGGGGGGCAACGCAAGTACTAGGTGCCCCCCTGGCAGGGAAAAGCTACCACTAAAATTAAAACTGCCCCGGATGTGGCCCCCCCCACGCCCTAAGGCGGAGGATGGGTCCACTCACCAGTCCGACGGGCGTTGCGGGTAGCCACCCGAAGCAGACTTTCCCCCCTTGTCCCGGGAAGGATTGCTGCTGGCCAAGGCCACTGGAAAGGCAAAAGCCAGACACTGGGCACAAGTGGCAACAACCACAGGCCGCCCGCACGGAACGGGCCCTGAGCGGCGTTGCCCTGTCATGTTAGGGTAGGTCGTCAGGAGGTGGCCAGGCAGGGCAAAGCTTTGGATTTGTGATATCCGCTCTATGCCAAGGCCGGCTACTTGATAGAAGTCTTCACCTTTTTCTTAGAAAAAATTTACATGCAGAAAAACGCAGGTCCCATGAGGGAACCCAGTCAACTCCTTTTGCACTAGGCAAACAAAACTGAATGCTATTGGCCAGCAGGGGGTTTTATAGGCTCAGGTGAGGACGGCCCCCATGGGAGGGGCCAGCCTATCCCTGATGCTTTTGCATCTGTTTTGCCTAGTCACTCCTGATAGGACGACATAAAACCCACGTGTCATTTAAGAAGAGCTGCGTCTGTCAGTGAACGTAAGAGAAATATGCCCTTCCGCGAGAGGCGTTTTACAGATACCTCCAGCTCCGTCATGCACTACAGGCCTAATTTGGACCTGGGGTGCTACAATTTTCAGACTATCCCTTAATAGGAATATTAAGGTCACAGGGCCTGAAGGATTTGTACTTGCACCTTATGCACAAAACAGTAGTAACTACTCCCTTGCTTGTGTAGTCAAAATGACAAACCTTGATACCAGACCTCTCGGAGGAGGAATGGGACGAGGCATGCTCCTCACATTTTGCTGTCTCGCCTGCGGTAAATAATAAGCTGACTCAATTATATATAGTACACAAGCATATCTATCACCGGTGAGACTGTATGCCATGCATCGCATCCCTACACCTGGGTGCACCAGATGTACCCACCAAAGAGCTGATTTGAACCATATGATGTGGCTGTGTCCGGTAATAGCTACTTACTGGAAAAAAATAGTTGAGGGGCTGTCCCTAGTTCTAGTGGCCTAAGTTCACTAGAACTCTATTAAAGGAAACTCTTTTTATGGCACATAAAGCCATCGCTCTTAGGTGGATCCAACCTGCTCCCCCATCTATTCGCCAGTGGTTTCAGATGGTGAACCAGGTCTTACCATTTGAAAGGATTATATTTGAACATAGAGGCTGCCCTTCTAAATATAACAAGGTATGGGACCCATAGTGCTCTTCTACTCTGACCATCACAAATACATGAGAGATTGAATTAAGTATGACTGTAGTAATGATGTTATGTCTTTACTGTGATATCACGCTGCCTAATGTATGCTTTTTACACCTATGTTAGCAGATACATATTTAATCTAATACCCTTTATAAGTGCGCAACCCGTACCACTGATACATTGAACCTTTCTCGTTTGTCAGATTGTACCGATGTACTGTACTATAGTTGTACCTTGTTTGAGCTGTTATTTTAGTGGACATGTGGTCCACTATGCTTCCTTTGTATACACCTTTTCAATAAAAATAGTTAAAAAAAAAAGAACAGACACGTAATATGGATGACTGCAGTCAATAAATCACTGAATAGCCTGGTTGAGCTATACACATGGGCGTCCGCACATAGGGGCAAGGGGGGGCAATTGCCCCCCCCTGGAGGATCGGGGGGTTGCCCACTAGGTCCTTATCCTCTTGGACCGAAGGCAATGTGTTTTTGTTTTCCCCTCTGCTATAGAGATAAACGCAGCCTCCCTGTGAAACGGAAGTTTAACACTGTCACAGAGCAGAGCGCGCCTGTGTATGTGAGCGGCGGGACGGAGGTATGCGAGGAATGTGACGGGACGGACCATACCCTTCCACACAAGTAGGTGCCAGGCAGGACGGGGCTGCTAAGTGGAGGAGCAATGATGCACGACTACTGCACAGTAGAAAGCAGGGATAGGTTTTCTTCCCTCTGCCTCCCAACCCAGTGTCCTCCCTGTCCATGCTCCTCTGAGCTTGTCCTGTGCTTCTCTCTCCTTGCCTCCTCTACCTCCATGTCAGTCCCCGCACATCACTTCCCTCTTCTCTTGCTGGTGGCATATACAGGAACCGATTTTCTATATTTTCCTCATGCAGCTGCTGAAAGCTGGCTTCCTCTCCTTTCCCTCTCGCTGGCATTCAGCAGCTGCATGAGGAAAATACAGAAAATCGTAATTATACATGCTACGCCCGGGCGGCTGCATGGGTGACCTTAAAATGATGTCCCCCCCCTGGAAAAATTTCTGCGGACGCCCATGGCTATACACAATACAGTACAACCCAAATCCAACGTGTTTCAACTTAATTGGATGATAGTCTTTATCAGGGACAATAGGTTAATTAGTTACAAAGGAATATTTCACAGGGGCCAGCATCAAAAAGCCAGCCAGTAATGGTTTCAAATGTGTTAGGTACAACTTGGCAATGGTGAACAAAGATTGGCCACATAGACAATGCCACACCCCACAAGAGCCCTGACAATCCATCCCTGCTCTGCAGAAGAGGCCAGGGTGACAGGAAAAAACACTGTAGCTACAACAGGGAATTTGGTAATGAAAAGACCCAATTTCGTGGCATGCCTGAAACTTGCAGATGATGTGCTGCGTAGTAACAGACGTTAGATGGGTTAAATATGCCACAGTGCGTTTGGTAAGCAGCGTGTAAAGCCTGCTGTGCCCAATACCCCTACTAGCATTAAGTTATGGTAAAATGAAGAGGTGGTACTTAATTTGTGTTTCTGCACAGGCTCTGTGGTAACTTGTTCTGCTTAATTTGAAATATGAACAAAGTAACAAAAGCAGAGATAAAATGCACCATAAACAAAAGTAAAAAAATGTTTACCAAACGACAAGCATATTTGAGTGAGTAATATTGCGAAGCAAGGAAATGGGGAGGGAGCTTGTGAGTAATTTTGTTTTAAGCCAACCACTAGCAACATTTCAGGTTTCAGCGGACACTGGTTTGTCAACCCCCAGGCTATTATTTTAGTAGGATCTGTCAAACAGAGTATAACCTTTGAATGGACCTAGGAAGTGAGCATGTAAACATCAACCTTTCCTTGCAACACAAGTACAATAAGTCACTGTGGTACCTCATCTTGGTTGCAATGAGACATCTTCCCTCTCTTCTGAATCTGATCTCTGTGCTTGGAATCCTTGTAGCTGGAACAAAGAAAAAAAAAACATGTTTTCCGATGAAATACAACGAGCAGGTACAGGCATCCAATTTAATTGCTTCTCATCCAGCAGAGTTTTGTCAGTAAGCAGACTTTTAATCTAATTAAACTGTGAACTAAGTGGATAGAGTAGAAATATCTCATTATGTCTCCAGATCTTCCAAGACACTGAAAATTTTATTAGAGATAATTAAAGTGGACCTGTCACTGGAAGACATAAATGCAGTTAAGGAGGAATCACAGTTTGACACTTTTCTTTTTTTAACAATTACAGTTTTATTTAGAGTTTACTTAAATCAAGCTTGGAATATAGTTCTGAGAAAAGGTAAATTAGGTCGACCTCTCCAAAATTGACCCCAGTCCATGACCTGTGTGTCGGCAGGGCCTACTCGCTCTGCACTTGGGGTACCTCTTCCCATGTGCGCGCTCATCGATATAGCTATGCAATAATCACTGTGTGTTTTCCAGGCCAGGGTGACTTCCCCCACTGAGTGAATGCAATAGCTCCATGGGAGGGATTACCCCATTAACACTCACTGCACTGATGGGGAATCCAGGGATTTTCTTTCCTGCAACCACGGGCTGCTCCGTTTATGGCCAGCCTAAGAGGGGCTGGCTTTAAGCCAGCTATAGATTGTTTGAATCTCCCCGCTGAACTGGCCAAGATTGGAACCATCTATGGGCAGGCTGACTGCACACAAGTTGATCCATCGATTGACTTGGATACAACCAGCATGTCGGATTTGTACATGCGACTAGTGCCAATGGCTATAGCCACTAGCAATGATGCCACTAGCAATGATCAGTGTGCTCTTCCAGCAGGGACAACCCCCCCCCAACCAAAATAACACAATATCTCTGCGGGAGGGATTCCACCATCGACATGGAAATCGATTTTCTTTCCTGCAACCCATGGTTGTATGAAAAGAAAGAGCAAGAAAAAAAACACACACATCATCTATGGTCTCCCTTAGTTAAAGAAGCTGAGTGGGGTTGGCCTGGGAAATGCCTGTCCAATCTCATGCACACAAAAGCTACTTCTTTTAGGCATTCAGCACCAAAAGATAAGCCTACAACTCCATCCACTTTGATGAAAGAATATCTTCTATATTTTTATAGTTGTCCTTTATTGTGAACAGAGGAAAGCATCCATCAAAGTTTAAAATGTACATTTGTTAATCCTTGGCTAGGATTTTTGTGGTTCTGGAAAGCCCTTGATTCCGGCTAACCCCATCCACGTTGGAACTAACCAAATAATCCCCCTACCAAGTAATAGTGCTATGGGAGAGCCTAAATGGCAAGTAAGGGCTTTCACATTGGGCCGCTGAATTACATGTATATGGCTTGGTTCCAAGTCAGAAGTCAAGCCCTACATTTAGAATCGAGGCCCTGTATTTGGAGCCTGGTTCCAAAGACATCTGGTTGAGGAATACCAAATGTACATGAACTAGAGCCAAGGTTGCTGCAGTTTGACACTTGTTTGTTTTTAGTCTGAAATTCTGCCTGGTCCACTTTAATGTGATCTCTGAGAAATTTTCAGACTGTCTGATGGCGCAAAACATATTGTAAGGAGATGCTTATTCAACCACATTGTTAGTGTACATTATTATCTAACCTTACAGGTCAGGATCAATGTCTTTGACACTACTGGGAATGATCTGCAAAAGCCACACAACTGATTTATTGAGCAATGCACAGTACACCATAGCAACCAATCATCAATTACAAATCGTTGTACTGACAACTAATTAAATGTGCAGTCTGATTTGTTGATTGGGTCGCTGCACCCTACTCTTCACTTTATTAAATAAGCCCAGCTAGAAGAAATAGCAGGATATGCATTTTCCAGAATGAGCAAATGTTTACTTTTAATTACCGGTATCTCCAGAAAAACTGCTATTGTTCACAAGGGCAAAGCTAAAAAACAAAATTTGCTCACGGCTTAATGTTTTACCAGTACAAAAACCCCAAATGATGCTAAAGGTTTGTCTTTCCAATGTTTGAAGTGCTGCAAATCCAAAAAGCAGAATTTATGTTGTATTGCCTTGATTGATCAAAACCAGTGGCCTCCAAACTGCGAGCCAGATTAGGCCCTTTGCTTACCCTAATCCGGCCCTTGGGGCACTGTTCCTCCCACTGCTACGAGACATTATTTCTCCCACTGGATACCAGAAGCAGGGCATAAGTCCTGCCACTAACACAAGTGATGGTGCACTTTCCCTCTCATTGAGATCAATGAACAGGGAAGGGGCACTATTCCTCCAAATACTACCAATGTCGTGGCACTATTCCTCCAACAAATACCAATGACGGGGCACAATTCCTACCACTGATATGGGTGATGGGGTACTATTCCTACCACTGATATGGATGGCGTGGCACTATTCTCACTGATACCATTGATGGGACACTATTCCACCAGCTAATGCCAATGATGGGGCACTATTCCTCCCACTAATACCAATGTTGAAGCACTATTCCTCCAACTAATACCAATGATGAAGCACTATTCCTAAAACTAATACCAATGATGGGTCATTTCTACCACCGATCCTGATGATGGGGCACTATTATTTTCACTGATACCAATGATGGGGCACCATTCCTACCACTGGTACCAATAATGGGGCATTATTCTAACTGATACCAATGATGGGGCACTATTCTTCTCACTGATTCCAATGATGGCGCACTATTCATCTTCTTATTGACCACAGGCGCTATATCATTATTTTACTCTGACTGATCATCAAGCTCAAGACATTGTTTAGTTCCACTAATGTTGGGACATTTTTTACTCCCACTGGCAACAATCCCCCCCCCCCATAGTCTGAAGGACAGTGAACTGACCCTTTGTTTAGAAAGTTTGAAGACCCCAGATCTAAACTAATTAAGGTTGAAAACGGATTTGTCGTAATCATTTCCCTTTGTAGTACTTCACTGAAGCTGCTATGTAATCCTACTCCAACTCTAGCCACCACTCCTTATAACCTAATCAATATGTGATAGTTAGAAGTACGCTGCTTTGGATACCTTCTACTGCCCTCCAGCACACATATTTATTTCATAGCAAGTTTCCTTTTTAAGTTTCAAATGACTGCCTGGTTCACTTTAAGTCAGATTTCATCAAATCAGTTTTACAAATTATTATATAAGCCATACCTGAACGTATTCCCCTGTGAGTTCTGATATCGAGCCACGTCTAGGTGTATCGGGCTTTCATCTAGCTCCGCTGCTCTACAGAGGTTGTCATGTGCCTGGAGTTCAGTTTTAGCTTCAGAGAGTTCATTTTCAATTTTCTGGAGTGGCAAACAATACAGAAGAGAGTGACTAACTTGTACATCTGTCAAACCATCACTTTTAAGACTACTGATTCAGCCAGTAGTAGTCACAATCAACTGGATTTGTTCTACAATGTTGAAAACATTTCTCTTTTTAACCGAGTTCCAAAGTTTGAATTGGGAACATACCAAGCATGTATAGCCACATGGGCAAATCTGTCACCTTAAAGTCTAACTCCAGCTTTGTTATCACTTTAAATAATTAGTTTGGGCCAAGCTGACCCAAACTATTTCCTTACTGATACATTCGGCCGCAGTCACCGCTGTATACACTGTACATTAGCTACATACAGTATACAGCACTGTGTTGAGGCAGAGGTACGGGAGCCTCCTGCCCCATTCCCTGAACAAAATCGAGGCGAGCCGCGTGGTGCTCAGCCATTAACAGGAAGCCTTTTATTTTATTAATCAACACAGGACTTCCTCTGGCTGGCTGAAGTGGAGATTGTGATGTTGTCTGTCTGCCTCTCCACCTTGGCCAAAGGAAGCCTTCTATTCATTTATAAAAATAAAGGTTTCCTGTGAATGGCTGAACAATGCTGGGCCCGATTCGATTTTGTTCTGGGAGTGGGACGAAAGTCCCTGTCCTGCTGCTGGAACACAGCATCGCATACTGTAGGCCACTGATGCTACATACAATTTATACAGTGCTGACAGCAGCCACATGTATTAGTAAAGGAAATAGTTTGTTTGAACCAGCTTGGCACAAAGTAACTATTTAAAGTGATACTCACAAAGAGAAGGGGAATGCACTATTTCTGTAGGGGAACATTACAGTCCCTGACAAAAGTCTTGTCGCTTGTGTACAAATTGACCTGAAGTGCCACTGAAATATATTTCTAATCAAGATTTTTTTACAAGAAATGGCTCATTTTAATCCCAACAGCTTTTGTAATAATGTTTCAGTGCAAAACGAAACTGCCAAAAAGTATTCTAATATTCACAGCTTGGTAAAGCCCATTGAGTCAATTTTTGCAAAGACATAAGTGTTGTCGCCTTGTCATATGAGCTTCACCTGTGACTAATAATGGATCAATTAGGTCTCAGGTGTGTATAAAAAGAACCCCAGTACACTAGACCTTCACATCAACTGCAATTAGACCTCTGCAAACATGCCTAAGATTCACCCTGAGACTAAAGTTTTGATTATCAAGAAGCTGAAGAGCAGATCCACTGCTGATGTGGCAGACACCTTCAATGTGTCTCAGCGTCAAGTACAGAGGATAAAAAAAAGATTTGAAGAGACTGGAGACGTTTTTGACAAGCCCAGGTCAGGCAGACCCCGCAAGACAACTGCTCGAGAGGACCGTTTGTTGGCTCGAAAATCCAAGGCCAGCCCATTTTCCACTGCAGCAGAGCTCCATAAGACCTGGTCACCTGAAGTCCCTGTGTCAACCTGAACAGTTTGTTGGATTCTGTCTCGAAATGGCCTCCATGGACGAATCAGTGCCCAGAAGCCAGCACTAAACAAAAGACCATTGAAAAACCGTGTGGCATTTGCCAAGGCCCACAGCCTGCTAAAAGGATGGACGCTGGAAAAGTGGCAGAAAGTGGATTTTTCAGATGAATCTTCTGTTGAATTACACCACAGTCGCCGCAAATATTACAGGAGACCTACTGGAGCCCACATGGATCCGAGATTCACCCAGAAAACAGTGAAGTTTGGTGGCCGAAAAATCATGTTCTGGGGTTACATCCAGTATGGGGGTGTGCGAGAGATCTGCAGGGTGGAAGGCAACATCAATAGTCTAAAATACCAAGAAATCTTAGCTACCTCTTGTATTCCCAACCATAAAAGAGTCCAAATTCTGCAGCAGGATGGTGCTCCATCGCATACTTCTATCTCCACATCAAAGTTCCTCATCATTGAGCATATGTGGGGTAGGATGAAAGAGGAAGCATGGAAGATGAAACCAAAGAATATTGATGAACTCTGGGAGGCATGCAAGACTGCTTTCTTTGCTATTCCTGATGACTTCATCAATAAATTGTATGAATCCTTGCCAAAACGCATGGATGCAGTCCTTCAAGCTCATGGAAGTCATACAAGATATTACATTTGGATCTCACAGCGCCACTACTTAATTTGCTGACATATTTTTGTATTTGCAGTAAATTTGTTCAATTTCTGTATAGGCGACAAAACTTTTGTCTTGCCAAAATTTGACCTTTCTGTCTTGATTAAATGATAAATCTTTTTTCAGTGAAACTAATTTATTTAAGTGCATTAAACATCATTTAGGAAGGTTTTAGCTTTTTATATGAGCTATTTCTAACACCAATTGATTAATTAAAAGTCAGGTTAATAGCAGGTGTTTCTAAAAAATAGATAAGCGACAAGACTTTTGTCAGGGACTGTATATACGGCATGCATTGTATATAAAATGAATGCAAAGCTGGTGTCAGGCTTTAAGTAAATGTAAACCTTAAATCTTTTTTTTTTTTTTGCATAATTTATCACTGTATACAAATTGGTAATTGTTTTTTTTCATGAATCTATTTCAAAGTTTCTTGCCTAGAGATACTGGAACTAACAGCACTTCCTGTTGCATGCTGACAACGCTAAGCCACTACCTCAATTAGCAACAGCGTTGTCAGCCTTTAGTGTGCATTCCTTCAGTTGGCCATTGGGTTGCCTATTAGCCATGCAGCCCAATGGCCAATTGAAGAAGCTTGCACAGCAGACTGACAATACTGCTGCGGATTGTGAGGCAGTGGCTTAGGCTGGATTCACACCTATGCATTTTTAGTACTTTTTGCAGATTTGCACTGCAGTCCATTTAACATGGTTTCTTATGGAACACCTTCAATAATGCAAATCTGCAAAATACAAAAAGCACTAAAAATGCATAGGTGTGAATCCAGCCTTAGTGTTGTCAGCCTGCAACAAGAAGTGCCGTTACTGCCAGAATTTACAGGCAAGAAATTTCACAGCAGATTTACAAAAGTTATTTGCTTAAGACAACTGATTTACAGAGAGATTTAGGATTTACATAGAGGCATAAGGCCTGTTTCAGCTTGTATAAGGGCAGTGTGAACAAGCTTTGGCAAAGCATTTGAAGAGCTTTCAGTAAGCTTTTAAAATACCATTCAGTTCCAGCTTGTAAATGCTAAACAGAGAACCTAATGGGAGTGTTGATTGGCATTTTAAGCAAGCTGCTAGCAGGCTTCCAACAAGCTTCAAGACCTTCTGAAGCCTGCAAGCAGCATATTTAACCCGTAAGCACCGACGGTACACAAATATGCAGGCATATTTGCGTACCAATTTTTCAGACACAGCTGTGCCAAGAATGCACACCTTGCGTGCTCTCTGCACAGTTACCGGCGGTTAACGGAAAGCTCCTGAACACTTCTTGTAAAAATCGGGAGCTTTCTGATTATGTGATTGCAGTGACAGCGGTCACATGATCATATTCCCCGCCTTCAGGCATCTGAAACCTCTTAAAGGGTCAGGAGGCGCTGGCGCAAAGGGGTTAAAGTGGCAGTCAACATTTCAATTAGGGTCTGTGTTCAGCAATGCTGATTGTCCAAGAACTTCATGTATTTTATGACATCATGGTGATTGGATTAAGGTAATCAAGTTACCCATGTGACTGGGTCAATTGATCTGCGTTTCTGACATGGATTTGATGCTCCGAGAAGGATGGAGTGCTGAAGTCTTCGCCAGAGGCTTGAAGACAGTGCAGTTCATACTTGCCGCCCACCAGTTACATATTCACAGTCCTTCACTGCAGGGTGCAACTCTTAAGGTTTTTAGGGGGAGCAACAGAAGATGGCGCAACAAATTATATTTAAGTTTGAAAAAGTATCTTGCTCTCTTTGTATGGCTTCCTTTGAGTGAAATCCCAGGTGTTTCTGCTAGTCTGTCAATCTCCTTTTCTATTAAAAAAACTGACCACACTGGGCATGAGAGCACACCACGGTCAGTTTTCTAGCTGTGCTGAGAAGCCTGCTCTCCTCCAACAACCAGACTTGTGCTGATATGCCCCCTCCTCTTGCACAGCCATTCACTGGGAAGATTAGTGTACTGATATATATATATATACACATATACATACATACACACACACGCGCGCGCAAAATATTGTCAAAAGTATAGGGCACCTGCCTTTACACGCACATGAACTTTAATGGCATCCCAGTCTTAGTCTGTAGGGTTCAATATTGAGTTGGTCCACCCTTTGCAGCTATAACAGCTTCAACTCTTCTGGGAAGGCTGTCCACAAGGTTTAGGAGTGTCTATGGGAATGTTTGACCATTCTTCCAGAAGTGCATTTGTGAGGTCAGGCACTGATGTAGGATGAGAAGGTCACAGTGCACAAAGCAAAGTCCATAAAGACATGGATAAGCAAGTTTGGGGTGGAGGAACTTGACTGGCCTGACCTCCTACATACATATATACACACACCTGCGCACATGTACAGTATCTCACAAAAGTGAGTACACCTCTCACACTTTTGTAAATATTTTATTATATCTTTTCATGTGACAACCCTGAATAAATGACACTTTGCTGCAATGTAAAGTAGTGAGTGTACAGCTTGTATAACAGTGTAAATTTGCTGTCCCCTCAAAATAACTCAACACACAGCCATTAATGTGTAAACCGCTGGCAACAAAAGTGAGTACACCCCTAAGTGAAAATGTCCAAATTGGGCCTGATTAGCCGTTTTCCCTCCGCGGTGTCATGTGACTCATTAGTATTACAAGCTCTCAGATGTGAATAGGGAGCAGGTGTGTTAAATTTGATGTTAATCGCTCTCACTCTCTCATACTGGTCACTGGAAGTTCAGCAATACCCCTCATGGCAAGGAACTCTCTGAGGATCTGAAAAAAAAAGAATTGTTGCTCTACATAAAGATGGCCTAGGCTATAAGAAGATTGCCAAGACCCTGAAACTGAGCTTTAGCATGGTGACCAAGACCATACAGCGGTTTAACAGGACAAATTCCACTCAGAACAGGCCTCGCCATGGTCGACCAAAGAAGTTGAGTGCACGTGCTCAGCGTCATATCCAGAGCTTGTCTTTTGGGAAATAGACGTATGAGTGCTGCCAGCATTGCTGCAGAGGTTGAAGGGGAGGGGGGGGGGGGTCAGCCTGTCAGTGCTCAGACCATACACCGCACACTGCATCAAATTGGTCTGCATGGCTGTCGTCCCAGAAGGAAGCCTCTTCTAAAGATGATGCGCAAGAAAGCCTGCAAACAGCTTGCTGAAGACAAGCAGACTAAGGACATGGATTACTGGAACCATGTCCTGTGGTCTGATGAGACCAAGATCAACTTATTTGGTTCAGATGGTGTCAAGTGTGTGTGGCGGCAACCAGGTGAGGAGTACAAAGACAAGTGTGTCTTGCCTACAGTCAAGCATGGTGGTGGGAGTGTCATGGTCTGGGGCTGCATGAATGCTGCCAGCACTGGGGAGCTACAGTTCATTGAGGGAACCATGAATGCCAACATGTACTGTGACATACTGAAGCAGAGCATGATCCCCTCCCTTCGGAGACTGGGCCGCAGGGCAGTATTCCAACATAATAATGACCGCAAACACACCTTCAAGACGACCACTGTCTTGCTAAATAAGCTGAGGGTAAAGGTGATGGACTGGCCAAGCATGTCTCCAGATGTAAATCCCTATTGAGCATCTGTGGGGCATCCTCAAACGGAAGGTGGAGGAGCGCAAGGTCTCCAACATCCACCAGCTCCATGATGTCATCATGGAGGAATGGAAGAGGACTCAATGGCAACCTGTGAAGCTCTGGTGAACTACATGCCCAAGAGGGTTAAGGCCGTGCTGAAAAATAAGGGTGGCCACACAAAATATTGACACTTTGGGCCCAATTTGGACATTTTCACTTAGGGGTGTACTCACTTTTGTTGCCAGCGGTTTAGACGTTAATGGCTGTGTGTTGAGTTATTTTGAGGGGATAACAAATTTACACTGTTATACAAGCTGTACACTCACTACTTTACATTGTAGCAAAGTGTCATTTCTTCAGTGTGGTCACATGAAAAGATAGAATAAAATATTTACAAAAATGTGAGTGAGGGGTGTACTCACTTTTGTGAGATACTGTATATATTATATATAAATATATATATATATATATATATATATATATATATATATAAATAATTATCTCTATCTAAAGCTGTAAAGCGCTGCACAAACTGTTGGCGCTATATAAATCCTGTAGATTATTATATATACACACACAAATGTTTTGTCTGTCATTTCTATTTTAAGCTGAACGGCTTGTTTTACAAGGTGTGGGTTTACATATACTTTAATGAAGGAAAAGCAACAAATCATCCCCCCATCTCTCCTGATGAGACATCAAGTATTCTATGGCTGTAAATTTACTTTATGACCCCTATATCGAACCCTACACATGATCCATTAGGACTTGATTGGATGTATTGCTGACAGACGCTGCGCTCCATCACTGCATTACCTGGCAGCGCATCTGATAATTCCTCAGTTCCTGCAAGAGCTGCTGATTTTCCTCTTTCAGCAAGTTCCTACTTAATGTGATTTCTTTTACAGCAGACTTGAGGTTTTCAATGATGACCCCGTCACTTCTGATCTTCTCCTGTGAGGCATCAAGCTGGCACCTCAATCTTCGCATTTCACTTTGGTTATTGGTAATGAGCTCATCCTGCAGCTGTGTCCTGCTCGAGAGCTGCTCCTGATAGCTCCGCGACTGCGTCTGCACCGCCAGGAGAGAAAAAAAAAAAAAAGAAAAGAAAAACACAACAGTAAGATCACAATTACACACCGAATTCCTTATTGTGGGCATAATAACGAGACTCCAAGCACCAATTAGACAAATGAAACAGCAAACGCCCACTGCTTCTGCTCAGCCAGCTGGAATAATTACTGGAAAAGGTTCTGCAGGTGAGACACAGAGGCGGGCGGTACAAAAGTTTATTAAAATGTACATATCTGGAGCAAAATTGTATAAAATTCAACATCACCCCCCCCCCCAACCATTTACCCCCTCCCCTTCTTAAGCTGCAAAGGCAACCAAAAAGGGGTAATTTGTTGCACTTATGATCCTTTGCTTGGTAATGCAGCAAGAATTATAACCCTTGTCGCATCTGGTGGACAGTACATTTAAGTGAATGGGGCCGCACCACAACTGCTTTGCAACATCATGCAATGCAAGCAGTTGCGGTGTGGTGTTGTAGGCTTTTGGGGGTTGAAACAGGCAGTGGTGGTAGGCCCAACACCTCCCATTCTCCTCCTCTTTAAGGCTGGGTTCACACCTAATACTGATGCGGCTGACATTAGGGGTTTGGTGCGTTCCTGTTCTCATTTTCAGGGTCGAATCAGGGCCAAATTTTTGACCTGAAATGGAGCCAAAGACGCACAGGACACTTGTGCAATCCGCTCCGCAGCCGCCATGGAGGTATGTGAACCGGTTCCATTGAGAGCCAAGCACAATCTCCTGTCATGTGAATTGGATGTGGAGAAACCCACATCCAATTTGCAATAATGTGAACCCAGCCTGAAAAGGGCTCATGCATCTGGCCACAAAAACGCTGCATTTTTATCAGTTTCAAAACACAGGTGAATAGTGTTCTATAGGCCCATGCACACATCTGCGTAAAGATCAGTTAACTTAAGCTGCGTTCAGATCTTTAAAAAATAAATAAATAAAATTGAAAAATCTGCATCTGAGATCCTGTGTATGGACCTTGAAAAAGTATTCATACCCCTTGAAATTTTCCGCATTCACAGTCTGGAGACCACTGGTTTAGATCAAAGCATATTCATGTGTTAGAATGGCCCAGTCAAAGTTTAGACCTAAATCCATTAGAAAAGCTGTGGCAAGACTTGAAAATCGCTGTTCACAGACGCTCTCCCTCCAATCTGACAGAACTTGAGATATTTTGCAGAGAGGAATGGGCAAAAATGTCCTCTCTAGCTGTGCAAAGCTGGTAGAGAAATCCCCAAAAAGACTTGCCGCTGTAATTGCAGTGAAAGGCGGTTCTACAAAGTATTGACTCAGGGGGACGGAATACAAATGCACGCCACACTTGTCACATATTTTAAGTATAGATACATTTTTTTCAAGAAATGGACTTTATAGGCATGCCAAGTAAAAAATATATAGTACTTTATTTATTGCAAACAATAGCATCCATGTGCTCACATTACATAATTGACATTTAAAATTTGTTGATTAAAAAATACATGCATGAATCCCAAACATCAATGTATTTTACCAAGGATCTTAGAAGGATCCTAAAGAAATGGCATCAGATCATATGGGATACTCAAGGATTATCAACCGTAAAGTTGAATCCCTGGTGATTTGGTTAGAGATTGGTCCCCATTGATCTGGGACATATACCCCACCGTAACCTAATACCTTGGTATATCAATATATAACAGTACACTTAACAAGCAATAGCATGAATATTTGATTTATATAGGTTACGCTGGCAGGGCTCCCAGTGAATCAAATGAAGGATGGTATCTTGCTCAACTAGTTTCGTGCTCTGCGCTTCATCTGGAGCTTAAAGGTCAATCTGATAAAGATCGATAAACAACATACCTGTTAGGATTGATAAGCATATCTACAGAATTTTTTCTTTTCTTTCATCTATTAATAATATATTGCAACAAATACATGTAAAGTGGAAACCACTTACATAATGAGTACCAAAGGTTAATACGCCAACAGTGTTGAACACTCCCCCCAGGGGTCCAATTGGGCCACTACCACAGACTCGGGAGGGCCTCTCAATGGGTTAGGATTCTATTTAAGATGGGTTGGCAGCAGCTGTGAAACCAACCAGCAGTCCACACGGGCCCTCTGAAGTACCTTCGTCTATATCGCATACTATCATATCTGGTAAGCTACACACCAGGTGGCTGTATAGCAGGCCACATTTATAAAACTTTTTTGTGAACCGACAGATGTATACCTGGGGGTCACTTAATCTTATGGATATATTTATGTGTTTGTATCTTATAGTGCTGGGGTCCAAAAGTGGGTGTATTTCACATTCGCCCGGATGGGCACATCAATCAATTGATGGCGTTCTGATGTCTTTCGCAGCTGCTTCCTACATTTAACCCCCCGGTCTTATATGACAGTATAGACATATACCCATTTGAGGAGGTTGACACGTATCTCCTATTGTGTGTATAGTTCTTCGGATATTGTGCTTGGAAGTACATTACCCCCAGGTAATTAAAGATTCAAGTTCCATACAATATGTTACTGAGGTTTAATTTTCTAGAAGTCTTATTTTATACTATGCATCTCTCATATTCACACATAGGCCCCCGTGCTAGCCCGGTGCAGCTCTGGTTGCTGGCGGGGGACGTGATTGGTATGGCGACAATCCTAACCCATTGAGAGGCCCTCCCGAGTCTGTGGTAGTGGCCCAATTGGACCCCTGGGGGGAGTGTTCAACACTGTTGGCGTATTAACCTTTGGTACTCATTATGTAAGTGGTTTCCACTTTACATG
>BLSH010297483.1:101002-118186 GCA_018402905.1 Glandirana rugosa | reverse complement strand
TTACATAATGAGTACCAAAGGTTAATACGCCAACAGTGTTGAACACTCCCCCCAGGGGTCCAATTGGGCCACTACCACAGACTCGGGAGGGCCTCTCAATGGGTTAGGATTCTATTTAAGATGGGTTGGCAGCAGCTGTGAAACCAACCAGCAGTCCACACGGGCCCTCTGAAGTACCTTCGTCTATATCGCATACTATCATATCTGGTAAGCTACACACCAGGTGGCTGTATAGCAGGCCACATTTATAAAACTTTTTTGTGAACCGACAGATGTATACCTGGGGGTCACTTAATCTTATGGATATATTTATGTGTTTGTATCTTATAGTGCTGGGGTCCAAAAGTGGGTGTATTTCACATTCGCCCGGATGGGCACATCAATCAATTGATGGCGTTCTGATGTCTTTCGCAGCTGCTTCCTACATTTAACCCCCCGGTCTTATATGACAGTATAGACATATACCCATTTGAGGAGGTTGACACGTATCTCCTATTGTGTGTATAGTTCTTCGGATATTGTGCTTGGAAGTACATTACCCCCAGGTAATTAAAGATTCAAGTTCCATACAATATGTTACTGAGGTTTAATTTTCTAGAAGTCTTATTTTATACTATGCATCTCTCATATTCACACATAGGCCCCCGTGCTAGCCCGGTGCAGCTCTGGTTGCTGGCGGGGGACGTGATTGGTATGGCGACAATCCTAACCCATTGAGAGGCCCTCCCGAGTCTGTGGTAGTGGCCCAATTGGACCCCTGGGGGGAGTGTTCAACACTGTTGGCGTATTAACCTTTGGTACTCATTATGTAAGTGGTTTCCACTTTACATGTATTTGTTGCAATATATTATTAATAGATGAAAGAAAAGAAAAAATTCTGCAGATATGCTTTTCAATCCTAACATGTATGTTGTTTATCGATCTTTATTAGATTGACCTTTAAGCTCCAGATGAAGCGCAGAGCACGAAACTAGTTGAGCAAGATACCATCCTTCATTTGATTCACTGGGAGCCCTGCCAGCGTAACCTATATAAATCAAATATTCATGCTATTGCTTGTTAAGTGTACTGTTATATATTGATATACCAAGGTATTAGGTTACGGTGGGGTATATGTCCCAGATCAATGGGGACCAATCTCTAACCGATTCACCAGGGATTCAACTTTACGGTTGATAATCCTTGGGAATCCCATATGATCTGATGCCATTTCTTTAGGATCCTTCTAAGATCCTTGGTAAAATACATTGATGTTTGGGATTCATGCATGTATTTTTTAATCAACAAATTTTAAATGTCAATTATGTAATGTGAGCACATGGATGCTATTGTTTGCAATAAATAAAGTACTATATATTTTTTACTTGGCATGCCTATAAAGTCCATTTCTTGAAAAAAAATGTATCTATACTTAAGGTTTAAACTCAGGATGTGGCATGCATATATAGTTTTACCACCATAGTTCCATCCTATGGTGGTTAAATTGCCAAAGAAAACTTTATATGAACTTGTCACATATTTATTATTAAAAATAATTGAAAAACATTTATCATTTTCCTTCCACTTCACAATTATGTGCCACTTTGTGTTGGTCTATCACATAAAATCCCAATTTTGGTTGTAACATAACAAAATGTGGAAAATTTCAAGGGGTATGAATACTTTTTAAAGGCACTGTATTTGAGAATGTACACATGTAAGTATACAGTGCAAAATGTACTCTATTAGGGTGCAAGAGCCGTATGTGTCCTAGCAACAGAAGACGCTAGGCAGCAATGGCCACCTGTGTCATTACCAAATTAGAAAGTCATGTGACGATAGCCACCTTTGCCCTAGCAACAGACTGCTAGGCTGCAATGGATGCCTGCATCCTAGCAACAAAGGACAATAGGCAGCAGTGGCCACCTGCATCCTAACAACCAATAGGCTGCATTAATGCTGTACATATGTATACGCCGCTTGAACATTACATGCGTACAGAGCACAATTTACTCCTGAGTAAATTATTAGATAGCTATTTAACCTCCACAGAGTAATTCTAGAGTGGACTTCCACTAAATAAAAGCAAAGAACTTTATTGTCTTTTCTAACGGGAAATGAAATGAAGAAAATGAAGGATGATCTCCCCAGTGGGCGTTTGGCTAGAGTTCCTCTTTATTTCACATGTCTAAATCCATTGCAGTCTGAGTTATGCGTTTTCCTGACATTAATTTAGGGGCAGGATTGCAGACCATTGCTACAATACTCTCTGTTTTTACATCTTCTACACAGTTTCCTGCAAGTGTATAGGGCTGTAGAAAGCTCCAAGATAAATGTGACCATTTAAAAATTCATCCATCCAAGTAAATTGTCTGTCTCCCCTACCCTTCTCCTTCACGTCTTTATATTTATTACTACATCACAGGTGCTTTTCAGATGTTAACCATCTCCTCTTTAATGGAGGGTACCTTTATGACCTTTCTAAGACAAATGAAAACAATTTCCACTAAGTGCTAATGCTCATGTATCTCCATGTCCACAAATCTCATTATATATTGGCTATCATCCAAGCAATGCCAAAATTAAACATAGCATCAAATAAATCCAATTTCATTTGTTCCAAGACAGAATTGAAAGGTGTCAGTTAGCCTGAATTGCAATGCCCGTATTAACCACTTCAGTCAACAGACACCGAGGTCCCATGAGCCCAGACCCTCTTGTAGATATATGCAGGAGAACTTCCAAACCAATTCTGGGACTGAAAAAGGCCATTACAGCACTATTTTATAATGGAACGTAAACAAATGCAGTTGAAGGACCACAATTAGTGTATACTATATGGTTGAACGTTTTTGGACACCTGAACATCACACCACGTTGGAAATCCAATTCCAAAACCATGGGCATCAAAATAAACATACCCCCTCCTTGTTTGCATTTCAAAACAACCTCCACTCTTCTAGGAAGGCTTTCCATAAGATTTTGGAGTGTGACCGTGGAAATTTGTGCCATTACAGCCAAATGAATATTTGTGAGGTCAGTTACTGATGTTGGATGCGAAAGATCTGGCCTGCAACAGATGTTCCATAGGGTTGGGGTCAGGGCTCTCTGTTCAGGTCACTCCATACCCAACTCAAAATACCATGTCCTTATGGAGCTGGCTTTATACACGGGGGCAATCAAGCTGGAACAGAAAAGGACCTTCCCCAAAATTGGGAGCACTCCACACACACTTTATCGAGGTTCATTATGAATGGCACCCTATGTACCGCACCAGACTACCCCAGTTGCTGCACAGTGTGGCAACACACTATTGTGCACTGTTGTTCTGCCATAAATGCTACATATATGGTGTCTGGTCAGTGGTGGTGCACATGTGAGGTTTTTTTTTGCACCGCAGTGACCCAGGCACATGGAAGGTAGGAAGGATCCATATGGCACATGGCAGGCAGGAAGGAAGGAAGGATGACTATGGCACATGGAACGAGGGATCACTATGGCGCATGGAAGGCAGGAAGGAGGGATCACTATGGCACATGGAAGGCAGGAAGGAGGGATCACTATGGCACATGGAAGGCAGGAAGGAGGGATCACTATGGCACATGGAAGGCAGGAAGGAGGGATCACTATGGCGCATGAAAGGCAGGAAGATGGGGTCACTATGTCACATAGAAGACAGAAAGAAGGGGTCACTATGGCGCATGGAAGACATGAAGGAAGGATGACTATGGCACATGGAAGGCAGGTAGGATCACTATGGCACATGGAAGGCAGGAAGGAGGGATCACTATGGTACATGGAAGGAAGAGAGAGAGGTGAGAGTTCACTCACCCTAGGCTGACTGGTCTCCAGAATCTCAGGCAGTTACATCATGTACACTACTTTAAAATTCCCACCCACACAATCCCTTCACAAACACAGGATTGGCTGCACTGTGGATGGGCACAGGGGGACATTGGCAGGAGGTGGAACTAACCTAACCTCCCTCCTCTGCAATTTGTATGGGTTGTAGAGTGGGCAGGGGAGCTGTGCTGGCAGGGCACTGAGTGAGTCTCAGCCTTGATAGCTGCAGCACAGCATGGCACACACCTGCCAGGTGGACTAGTGGAATCAAGTTCCGGCACTTGTTACAACATTGGACTCCACTGCGGGATTCAGCCCAGATTCGCGGGACACCAGGATTTACTTGAAAACCCAGGACAGTCCTGGAGTATCTGGGATGGTTGGGAGGTATGCAATAGGTACTGGTATATTCCTCTGAATATATACAGATTTATTTATGAGTTACATAAGGCCCCTTTCACATGAGCGGAGCCCGTTTTGACGGGCTCAGTAGGGATCCATCCATTTATCCTGCTGAGCCGGCGGATGACAGGTCAGTCTCTGCACTCCGTGCGGAGACTGACCTGTCACAGCTCCATTCTCCTCTATGGAGGATCAGATGAACACGGACCGTCTGTCCGTGTTCATCCGATCCGATAGACGGATGGAAAATAGGGTTTCCTTCTGTCTGTTTTTGGCGGAACGGAGCGGATTGGATGTCAGCGGACATGTCACCGCTGACATCCGCTGCTCCATAGAGGACAATGGAGCGTCCGTTCAGGTCCACCTGAAAAACTGACAGGCGGACCCGAACCATCCGCTCGTGTGAAAGGGGCCGAACCTTAAAGTGGTTTTAAACCCTTACATATACTCAATGAAGTGACTGATACACAAAGATGAAACAAATCCCCTACAAAAATTGTACCAGTTTTTTTGCAGCCCTCTCTTCTCTATAGCTGTTCAAAGTACAGGATTTATACAGCCTGTCTGAGCTTTCAGAAAGCAGGGGTCAGGAAGCTGAAGTTACACACTGCAGAGATAGTGAGAGCTGATTGGAGAGAAAGGACCTCCCCCTCCATCAATCACATGCTGTGTGCTGAAGATACCTCCCCTGTTACCTTTTTATCTCTTGGGTAAGGAAAGCCTGTCAGAAGTGACTTGTGGATAGCAGGGGAAGGAGGCAGCAGAGAAAACTGACACTTAGTGCTCTGTATTGAGACAAGTACACACTATAGAGGGATATGCTTTGTTCATATTTCATGTGTAAGGTCTACAACCACTTTAACTGGAAGCACACACATGACCACCTTATCTGCCTTAAACAGTGCTGTCAGGGCAGCTCAACCGGTCTGCACACAGCAGAAAGCATACCTGGAAAAAGTCACATTTTTCTTGTAGAGCCTTCCTCTTCTCATTCAACGCATTTAAATCATTCTGATAAAGCAACCTCTGCTTCTGCCATTGTTTAGCCTGAACGTTATATTCCTGTAATTGAGAGATCATAAAAATAAGAGGATGCATATTTTATCAGAGTAAGCCCTGGTTCACATTGATGCTACTTTGAAATCGCTGCTACTTCACTTGAAGCATTTCAAAGTAGCAAGGTCAGCGCGATTTCAGGTGCTACTGTGTGGCTTCATGCACAAATGTTTATTGAAGTCGCACGTGAAATTGGCAAAAGTAGTGCAGGAACTACTTTTGCAAATCGGTGCGACGCTGCAAAATCGGAGTCGCACTGATTGGAAAAGTGCCATTGCTGCCAATAGGCTGCGACTTGTCATGCAATGTGATCTGTCCAATCGCATGAAAAATCGCTCCAAGGGGAACCTGGGCTAAGACTCATAGCATTTTTTTATACCCACCCACATAGTTCTCAACAAAGCTGGAGTTCCATCCGACAACAGTAATCAGAAACATGATTGGCTGCTATGACTCTGTGCACTTTGCGCACCGCTGCCCCGCACATCACTGAATAAGCATGTTATTCCGGTACCTAGAAATGTTCCTAGCAAATGTGAATAATTTACGTGTGCGATGACAGTAATTACACCACGAATTACAGCGCGCTGAACCTTCTGTAAATTGCTGCACTCAGAAATCACTGTTTACTCAATGAATCAAAGCCATCACAGCCAATAAAACAACAAACTAGCGAGAACCCGCTCTGGTACACCACAGGGATTCGTGGCATTATATCAGCGAGAGGCAAGCTAAGCACCAGAAGAGATTTCTTAATTACAGCACAGAGATGGAGATGAAACAACATCACAGGAATTAATGGGCCGTCACCACATAGTGCGCCATGGAAAAGAGGATTCCGCCAGATTTATGGCCCAAATAAGAAAATGGAAGCATTAAAAGGGGATAGATAGTCTTCATAAAAGAACGGACCATGGTCCCCACACTATCCAAAAAATAAATAAATAAATACCTTTCTGGAGTCGGGCTTTAATATTTTAGATGCACATGTAAATCTGTATGTATATATATATATATATATATTTAGACCTGATCACGCAATAGCTTTTACAGGAGGTGTACCAATTACCACAAGACAACAGGGTCCTTTTCATTTAAATCCAAATCAGGTACACCCTCGTATTACACAAATGTTAGTATATCAATAAAGAGATCATATGGATTTGATTATTGGGTGGCCATCTTAACCACTTCAATACCGGGCACTTTTACCCCCTTCCTACCCAAACCAATTTTCACCTTTCAGCGCTGTCGCACTTTGAATGACAATTGTGCGGTCATGCAACACTCTACCCAAATTAAATTCACACAAATAGAGCTTTCTTTTGGTAGTATTTAATCCCCACTGTTTTTTTTAATTTTTTGCTAAGTAAATGAATAAAGACCGAAAATTTGGAAAACTGAATGGTTATAACCCTTGCTCTATCCAAAATGAAAAAAAAAAAAAGGTTTTGCTTACAGTTATACTTTAACAGCTTAAGGACTGACCAGTGTACATATACTGCGGCAGGGCGGTCCTTAAAGCGTTAAAAGTCAGCAGCTACAAAAAGTGTAGCTGCTGACTTTTAACAATTGGACACTCACCTGTCCCAGGTTCCAGTGATGCGGTCACCCGAGGGCTCGCTCTTCTCCCCCTCCCCTCAGCCGGCATCACAAGTGGGTTTGGCTTCAAAGCCGGGCACGCACTGCACATGCGCGAGTCACGCTGTGCCTTGTGAATGGTCGGCGTATCTTCTGGGACCTGTGACGTGTCCCAGAAGAATGCTGAGGGGAGTGAACTTCCTTCCGAAGCCACAGCTCTAGGGGTCCCCGGTCCACCCCTCAAAAAAAGAAATTCCAATTATGGCATGTCATGGGGTCACCTTCCCTTAAAGCGGAAGTTCCACTTTCAGGTGAAACTCCGCTTTAAGCGCAAAATCCCAAACCTGTACATGATTTTTTTCTTCGGCTCTGGGGCCCGCACTGTAAATGGACTCAGTGGGAATCCAATCAGCGAGTCCGGTGGACCGGTCCAAGAGAATCAGGATGACAGTCTGCCCATGTAAACAAGGCAAATTGCCGTTCTGCTAGTAAGGAAGACAGAGATCTTGTGCTTCTGCTAAGCAGGAACATGGATCTCAGTCTTCCTACAGTTAAACCATCCCCCACTCAGGCGAACACAGTTAACCCTTTGATCGCCCTTGATGTTAATCCCTTCCCTGCCAGTGTCATTACTACAGTGACAGTGCATATTTTTTAGCACTGATCACTGTATTGGGGGGTCACTGGTCCCCAAAAAGTGTCACTTAGTGTCAGATTTATCCGCCACAATGTCACAGTCCCGCTAAAAAAAAAAAAATCGCAGATCGCCGGCATTACTAGTAAAAAAAAAAAAGAAAAAGTCCATAACACTATCCCATAGTTTGTAGAACTTTTGAGCAAACCAATCAATATACTCTTATTGGCATTTTTGTTTACCAAAAACATGTTGCAGAATACATATTGGCCTAAACTGATGAAGAAATTCGATTTTTTTACAACTTTTTTATTGGATGTTTTACAGCAGAATATAAAAAAATATTGTTTTTTTTCCAAAACTGTTGGTCTTTTTTGTTTATAGTGAAAAAAATAAAAACCGCAGATGTGATAAAATACCACCAAAAGAAATCTCTATTTGTGGGAAAAAAAGGGCATTCATTTTATTTGGGTACAACGCCGCACGACCGCACAATTGTCAACTGACGTAAGAGTAGCGCAGTTCCGTATCGCAAAAAAAGGACTGGTCATGAAGGGGGTAAAACTTCCTGGGCTGAAGTGGTTAAACATTGCAAGTAAGCATTTAAGTGTTTAAGTTGGTGGCAGGGTCTCTTTAAAAAAGATCTGGCTAATAAAAAAAAAAATATCTGATCAATGCTGATAATATTTAAAATATATGTATCATTCCAAATGATATATCTGAATCTGAAGGTTGTCATCTTAGCTCATTATATATGGAGGTGCTGCACAATAATGGTGTCTTGTTGGCCCTCTGTAAATAATGATGTCAGACCGCACTATTAAAGAGAATCCGTTAGGAAAAGGCATGTAGTATAATAAAAGTAATCCCACCTATTCGTCACATCTCCACAACATAAGGACTAATGGTTGTGCGAGATAAAACCAGGGAGCGCTCCTGGAGAGAACACAGGAAGTGTGCCCAGGACAGCTCTGAATTTCTGACTCAAGACGCCTTTTATTTGCACTCAACAAAAAGATATTGGAATTCTTTCAGTGGTATATTTAGCAGAACAAAAATAGTGAATAGGAGAAGTTAATTGTTAGGATCTGGATTCCTTTTAAATTGCTATCATAGAGCAGCAGTCTTACATCTCAAGGACAGATATGTGTGTATACTGTTATTCACTTGTATTCCCTTCCTATCACAGCAGAAATGTCAGCCTAGTGTCATGCTAAAGGCTGACCTGTCCCCCAACTTTTTCTAAGGGGTGAATAATTGACACACTCCTGATTGAGTAGGCTAAAAAAACTAACAAAACCTTTTGTTTCTTTAAAAGGAGCTTAAAATGATATTAAAGCCTTGTTTTAAAAAACATGTTATACTTGCCTGCTCTGTTCAAAACCATGGCTCCTCCTCTGTCCAGTCGAAGCCGATTCCCATGGGGGCACTCTTGCCACCTGTCCAGGATTCACCCGGACAGTCCGGGTTTTGAATCATGCATCCGGGGGTTTCAGTTTGCCTGATACCCGGACACATTATTCAGATTGGGATGTGGCTCCCCAAGTAATCGAGATAGTCACACAAATCTGTTGCCGTCCAGAAGCTGCGGACATCTGAGGGCAGGGTTGCCATCACTGGGGGGCCAGATGATGTCAGCAGGAGCAGTTTGGCCACACCCACTTCTAGCTGCATAGTTACTACTCTCCTTGGGGCACCCAAAGATGACCTAGGTCTTTTATAACCCTATACAGGTGGTCCCCGAGTTACAAACAAGATAGGGACTGTAGGTTTGTTCTTAAGTTGAGTTTGTTTGTAAGTCGGAACATACATTTTTTAAGTGTAGCTCTAACCAAAAAAAATATTTTTAAGCTTTTTGGATAGCATAGGGAAGGGGTAACACCCCTGTAATGTTTGTTTTGCTGTCTATGTTTCTGTTCAGACGATTTCACCTCACTTTCTGTCCCAATGATAATTGGATTTTGAAAGTTTTGGGTTATTGTGGAGACAAGGATTGGTGAGGGAGGGGGGAGATTTCCTCTCACTTCCTGTTGTCTCCCTCCGTTTGTAAGTAGGAGTCGTTTGTAAGTCAGATGTTTGTAACTAGGGGACCGCCTGCAGTGTATACTATGGAAAATAAAATAGGCCCTGTGCCGCTAAAGTGTTTGGGTTGGGCTTGAAGAAAAGGTGGAAACCCTAGCACTCGTGTGTTTGCTCCCAACACAGACAGTGGGACTCGGCCTCGCCCCCCCCTTTCGTCACTGGCTTTGATTGACAGCACTGGGAGCCAATGGCACCCGGTGCTCCAGCAAGGCCAGTGAGACCCGAAAGGGAAGGGAGAGCTGCATACGTGCACAGCACTGGCTCGAATGAGGGCTCAGGTAAGTATAAGGGGGGACAAATTCAATGCCATAATGTTTTTTTACATTAAGGGATGCATTAAAGCAATTTTAAAGTCCTGATTTTTTTTTCTAAAAAAAAGTCATACTTACCTGCTCTGTGTAATGGTTTTGCACAGAGTAGCCTGGATCCTCCTCTTCTCGGGTCCCACGCCAGTGCTCCTCCCTCCTGCCGGGTGCCCCAACAGCAAATAGCTTGCTCTGGGGGCACCCAAGCAGGTTGCCTCCCGAGTCACAGCTCTGTGTGTCCATTCACACACAGAGCTGCTCCTCGGCCCCGCCTCTCCGTCTCCCGATTGGCTCACTGGTTGTGATTGACAGCAGCAGGAGCCAAAAGCCAATCAGGAGTGCGAATCCCCAAAGTGGTAAGGCTCTCATGGACATCGCTGGATCAAGAGGGGGTTCAGATAAGTATTAGGGGGCTGGGGGGGGGGGCTGCTGCACACAGAAAGTTTTTTATCTTCATGCATAAAAGTAAAACACCTTATGCCTTTACAACAACTATAAGTCTGTTTCAGAGAAAATAGAAGTCAGTTAATACAAATACTATAGTTGCTGACTTTTAATAGAAAAAAAGGATCCAGCTCTGTCCTCACCCAGGCTGCTTCTTCACCGGTCTTCGGGTCCCCGGCGCCAGCATGTTTACAGTGGGAAGCCAGCTGTAACTCCTTGCAGCTTTATAGCTGGTTTGCCAACGCGCTGTACTTTGTGAATGGTTCTGCAGCCTTCTGGGACCTATGACATGTCCAAGGTCAGAGGCAGCAAAAAGAGGGGGGGGGGGGGATACAGGTGGAATCTAGATCCCACTGGAAGTGGGAGTGGGTACCTGTCAAACCTACGTACTCGCTACATCCCCCCCTCCCCCCGAAAATAAAACTGAACTTAACCTTAAGCCCTCATACACACGGGCGTTTTTTAAAGCCACGTTTTTGGGCGTTTTTTACAGCTCTCCATGTTATTCAATGGCCCTCTAAAAACGCCAACATTTTTGAGCAGTAGAGGGCGTCGATGTTAGTGAGCTGTAACTAGAACATGGGACCAGTTCCCTCCGATGCTGCAGCGTCATGGCGTTTTTGACGCCAAGCCGGCAAAACGCTCAACAACATGGCTTAAACGTTGTATACACAGCGCAAAGCCTTGTAAGGTGTTCTATTCAAAATCAATGGTTTTCAATGGCTGTGATGTGATGGACCGCCCCAGGATGTGACGTCATGAGGGCAGGGCTCAGGATGACGTCAGCGTGTGGCCCCGCCCCATGCTAATATAAGGCAACCGCGCAGCACGGACCCGGCATTCGAGGAGACAGCGGCAAAAGAAAAGAAGATGCCTCAAAAGACAGAAAACCCTGCAAAAGAGCCGAAGAAAGAAGAGAGGGGAGAAGATGCTGGAGCTGATTTAATACAATATTTTTAAAAACTGTGTAGTGTGTTTTTCCTACACTTTTTTTCCAGGTAAATGGGTACTCATACTCATTTACATAGGGTGGGGAGCCGGCATCTGGGGGCCCCCTTATTAAAGGGGGCTTCCAGTTTCCGATAAGCCCCCCGCCCGCAGACCCCGACAACCAACGGCCAGGGTTGTCGGGAAGAGGCTCTTGTCCCCATCAACATGGGGACAAGGTGCTTTGGGGTGGGGGGCGCAGAGCCCCCCCTGCCCCAAAGCACCCATACTCCCCATGTTGAGGGCGTGCGGCCTGGTACGGTCCAGGAGGGGGGGCTCTCGCTCATCCCCACCCCCTTTCCTGGCCTGCCAGGCTGCGTGCTCGGGTAAGGGTCTGGTATGGATTTGGGGGGGGGGGGGACCTCTTAAAATCCATGCCAGATCAAAGAGCCTGGTATGCTCTTGGAGGGGAACCCCACGCAAATTTTTTGCAGGGTTTCCCCTTTAAGGTCCCTAGCACACAGGTTGCGCCGCAAGTTGGATCATTGTGATCCGACTTCTGGTGCGACTTCTATTCAAATCAATGGGCTCCCATAGGGAACTATTGAATTTGAATTGAGGCAGAAAAATGCAGCTGAAAGCTAGTGCAGAAAAACGTGCATCGACGTCAATGCAAAACGCTGAAAAAAAAGGGATTTTATTATAACTTACCGTAAAATCCTTTTCTCTGAGTTCACTGACAGACGCAGCTCCCACCCCTCTGTTTTTTTGTTGCACTGCTTGTGACAAACTGAATACTATTGGCCAGCAGGGGGTTTTATAGGCTCAGGTGAGGACGGCCCCCATGGGAGGGGCCAGCCTATCCCTGATGCTTTTGCATCTGTTTTGCCTAGTCACTCCTGATAGGACGACATAAAACCCACCTCACCTGAGCCTATAAAACCCCCTGCTGGCCAATAGTATTCAGTTTGTCACAAGCAGTGCAACAAAAAAACAGAGGGGTGGGAGCTGCGTCTGTCAGTGAACTCAGAGAAAAGGATTTTACGGTAAGTTATAATAAAATCCCTTTTTCTCTTACGTTCACTGACAGACGCAGCTCTTCTTAAATGACACGTGGGGACGTCCCAAAGCAGTGCCAAAAAACTAGAGGGGTGGGCAAACAACAACAACAACTGTACCCAACAGAACCCTCTCAGGGAGCGCCAGACGCACTCACACCGCTGCTCGCAAAACTTTGCGGCCAAAAGCAGCATCCGCAGATGCCGACACATCAACTTTGTAAAACTTAGTAAACGTGTGCACTGAGGCCCAAGTGGCCGCTTTGCACACCTGAGACACCGAAGCTTGGTGTCTAAACGCCCAGGAGGTACTGCCCGACCTGGTGGAATGAGCCGTGACCGGAAAAGGGGGAACCTTGCCCCGAAGCTCATACGCATGGGTCACGGTCTGTCTAATCCAATGGGAAATTGTAGCCGATGAGGCTGCCGAACCCTTTTTGGAGCTTCCGGGTAACACAAACATTGAGTCAGACTTCCGAAAAGAAGCTGTAGCACTCAAATAAACCCGCAGGGCCCTCACCACATCCAAAGAGTGTAACTCAAATTCCTTAGGATGTTTTGGGTGAGTACATAATGAAGGAAGGACAATATCCTCATTCAAATGAAAAGAAGAGACCACCTTCGGAAGGAAAGAAGGTGGAAGTCGCAACACTGCCTTGTCATTATGAAGAATCAAGAACGGGGACTTGCAAGACAAGGCAGCCAATTCTGACACCCGTCATGCGGATGTGACAGCCACTAAGAAGGCAACCTTCGGCGACAAAAGGGACAAGGGAATGTCCCTAATCTTCTCATACGGTGGTTTCTGTAAAACAGAGAGCACCAGATTCAAATCCCACGGCGCCAGAGGCGGCCGAAACTGGGGAGCCACATGACGTACACCCTGTACAAATGTGCGGATCAGCGAATGGGAAGCCAAAGGTCTCTGAAAAAGGACCGCTAAGGCCGAAATCTGGCCCTTGAGCGTACTCAATGCCAGGCTCTTATCCAGTCCCTGTTGCAGAAAAGTCAGCACCCTGGACACCAAATAAGAGCGAGGGTTCCAACCCCCCGCTTCGCACCATGCAATATAGGCTTTCCAGGTCTTGTGATAAATTTTGCGCGAAGTGCACTTACGTGCCTTAAGCATAGTAGGGATTACAAAGTCAGCGACTCCCCGATCCCTTAATACCTGGGCCTCAATAGCCAAGCCGTCAAAGCCAGCGAGGGTAAAGCAGGGTGCAAGATGGGACCTTGGGACAGCAGGTCTTCGCGAAGCGGAAGCCGCCAAAGCGTCCACCACCATCCGAACCAGATCGGCATACCAAGTGCGCCGAGGCCAATCGGGAGCGACCAGGATTGTCGGAATACCCTCCGAGGCTATCCGGCACAGAACCCGAGGCAACAGCTTCAGGGGAGGGAAGAGGTATATTAACCGATACCGACCCCAAGGAGCCACCAGCGCGTCCGTGGCAACCGCCAACGGATCTCTTGTTCTGCACACGAAGGTCTCGACCTTGTGATTGAACCTGGACGCCATGAGGTCTACCTCTGGTGTGCCCCACTTGCAGCAAATCTGGCGAAACACCTCCGGATGCAGGGACCATTCCCCCTGGTCCAGTGTCTGGCGACTGAGGAAGTCCGCCTGCCAGTTCTCCACTCCCGGAATGTAAATTGCGGAGAGCGCCGGAACATGTTGTTCCGCCCAGCGGAGAATCAGAGCAGCCTCTGCAGCTGCCGCGGAACTTCTCGTCCCTCCTTGATGGTTCACATACGCCACAGCTGTGGCATTGTCCGACTGAACCAGGACAGGGAGGCCATGCAGCCTTGACGACCAACGGGACAAGCAAAGCCTGATCGCTCTCAGTTCCAACACATTTATCGGAAGTCGAGCTTCCTGAGCTGACTAACGGCCCTGAGCAGACAACTGACCCAACACCCCTCCCCAGCCCATCAGGCTGGCATCAGTCGTTACAAATCGACCAGTTGAGGGGAAGAAAAGACTTTCCCAGAGTCAGTGCTGGGGCCTGGAGCCACCAAAGCAGTGATCCCCTGGTCTGGTGGTCCAAACGGATCAGTCTGTCCAGAGAAAGGGGAGATTTGTCCCACCTTGACAAAATTGCCTTCTGCAGGAGCCGAGTGTGACTCTGGGCGTAAGGTATCGCCTCGAAGGACGAAACCATGAGTCCCAACACCCGCATGCAGAACCTTAGGGAGGACCTCTGGCGCGACAGTAGGGTCCGAACCGCCGTTTGCAGCCCCAATAGCTTGTTGGGAGGCAAGAACACCTTCGCCTGTACCGTGTCTAGAATCAGACCGAGGTACTCCAGGCGACATGAGGGGGCTAGCGAGGACTTTTGCAGGTTGATGAGCCAACCGAAGTCCCTTAGTGTAGAAGCCGTGATACTCATGTCCTCCTCCAAGGACACTACCGACTCCGCCCTTAAGAGCAGGTCGTCGAGGTACGCTACCACTGCGATACCCCTCTGTCTTAGCAGTGCTAGGACCGGTGCCAACACCTTGGTAAACACCCTGGGAGCCGAGGCCAGACCGAACGGTAGGGCCACAAACTGGTAGTGCAGGTCTCCCACTGCGAAACGCAGAAAACGCTGGTGCTTTCGGCAGATGGGAACGTGCAGAATTCCCCTTGATGCAGGGCGGCAACGTCCGAGCGCATGGACTCCATCTTGAACTTTTGTGCTTTGACAAAGCAGTTCAGAGCTTTGAGATCCAGAATCGGCCTGACCCCGCCCTTTTTGGGCACCACAAAGAGGTTTGAGTAAAAATCGCAGAACCTCTCCTCCAGTGGAACTGGCACCACTACGCCCATGTCCGCGAGGGACTGGACCGCGCCTAACAGTTCCTCCAGACGCCCCTGCGGAAGTCTTAGATTTGAGGGAAAGAACCTGTCTGGGGGCAGAGCTTTGAACTCTATCCGGTAACCTCGTACATGCTAGGGGGAGTACAACTGGGGGAATCCATAGTGGAGAAGGATTTGGGGGTTCTGGTAGATCATAAGCTTAATAATGGCATGCAATGCCAAGCTGCAGTTTCCAAAGCAAGCAAAATCCTTTCTTGTATTAAGAGAGGTATGGACTCCAGAGATAGAGACATTATTTTGCCCCTGTACAAATCATTAGTAAGACCTCATCTGGAATATGCAGTTCAGTTTTGGGCACCAGTTCTCAAAAAGGATATCTGGGAACTGGAGCCTTAAAAGAGGGCGAACCCTCCACAGGAAGGGTGGTAGCCTTATTTAAACGGGCCACCGGTGGGTCCACCGAAGGGTAAGTCCACCGCTTAAGGAAAGCATCCTCAAAGGGATAGCGCACTGCAAAACGCTTAGGCAAAGTGAAGGAATTTTTGGGGGAACCCCATTCCTTAAAAACAGCCCGTTCAAAAAATTGAACATAGGGAAAAGCCCTAGGGGACTTAGGAGGCCTCATAGACCCACAGACATAAGTGGAAGTCTGTGCCTCCTCAGACTGAGCAAGGCACATAGCCTGGCGAATGTCAGCAATAAGGGCCGCTACAATTGCCTTGTCGCGCGCCACTGATGCCCCCTGGTCCTCTTCAGGAATTATGCAATAAGTAGGTGCCCCCCTGACAGGGAAAAAGCTACCGCTAAAATGAAAAAAAAAAACTGCCCTGGATGTCTCCCCCCCCACATCCTAAGGGCGGGGGAGGAGTCCACTCACCAGTCCGACGGGCGTTGCGGGTAGCCACCCGAAGCAGACTTACCCCCCTTGTCCCGGGAAGGATTGCTGCTGGCCAAGGCCACTGGAAAGGCAAAAGCCAGACACTGGGCACAAGTGGCAACAGCCACAGGCCGCCCGCATGGAACGGGCCCTGAGCGACGCTGCCCTGTCATTTTTAGGGTAAGTCGTCAGGAGGTGGCCGGGCAGGGCAAAGCTTTGGATTCGTGATATCCGCTCTATGCCAAGGCCGGCTACTTGATAGAAGTCTTCATCTTTTTCAGAGAAAAAATGTTACATGCAGAAAAAAAACGCAGGTCCCATAGGGGAACCCAGTCAACTCCTTTGCACTAGGCAAACAAAACTGAATACTATTGGCCAGCAGGGGGTTTTATAGGCTCAGGTGAGGACGGCCCCCATGGGAGGGGCCAGCCTATCCCTGATGCTTTTGCATCTGTTTTGCCTAGTCACTCCTGATAGGACGACATAAAACCCACGTGTCATTTAAGAAGAGCTGCGTCTGTCAGTGAACGTAAGAGAAAATGGTGATTTTTCCCTGACGTCGGACCCAGCGTTTTGCTTATTTTTTTGCATACGCCCGTGTGTATGAGGCCTTAAGATGAAGTTCCACTTTGACATAAATCCGGCAGCACCAGGCACCTGGCTGCATAGTCATAGGACAATTTTTCTTAGGGACTTTTATCAGCACAGAGATCAGGCAGGAAATAGGACAGTCTTATAGTATGACATTTTTTAAATATTTAAAGTGCAGCTATATTAACCACTTCCTTACCGGCGTATTGTAAAAATACGCCGGCAAGGTGGACTCCCCATCCTAAGTGGACGTAATATTACGTCCTCTTGTTTTCGCCGCTTTGCGGGCCCTCAGGGGCCCGCATCGCGGCGATCGGGGACCGGCCGTGTCCCTCGGGACCCCGGCCTTCCGTGATCGGGGTAAAGAGCCAATAAAATTGGCTCTTTACCGCGTGACCGGCTGTGTCCTATCACAGCCGGTCACTGACATCACAGGCGACTGAGCGGCGTGCACGCCGCTCGCGCGCGCCCCAGGGGGCGCGCAGCGCGGCGATCGGGGGGCGGGCTTGTCCCTCGGACAATGCCCGACCCCGATCACGGTAAAGAGCCAATAGTATTGGCTCTTTACCACGTGACCGGCTGTGTCCAATCACAGCCGGTCACAA
>BLSH010297483.1:63270-87270 GCA_018402905.1 Glandirana rugosa | reverse complement strand
AGATACGTGTGGTAGGGGAGGAAGCAAGGGTCGTGGGGAGAAACCAGGGTGGGTAGGGGAGAAACTAGGGGTCGGTGGGTGCTCAGATGTTGGTAGGGGAGGAACCAAGGGTCGGTGCTCAGAGGTGGGTAGGGGAAGAACCAAGGGTCGGTGCTCAAAGGTGGGTAGGGGAGGAACCAAGGGTCAGTGCTCAAAGATGGGTAGAGGAGGAACCAAAGGTCGGTGCTCAAAGATAGATAGGGGGAGAAACCAAGGGTCAGTGCTTGGAGGTGGGTAGGGGAGGAGACACAAAGTGATTTAGAAGGGGAGTTTCTGCACCTATTCTCTGAGGAAAAAAAATCCTTGCATGGTCTAATCCCTCTCCTCTCTATCCAAAACTAAAAATTGCCTTCAGTTATTCCTGAGCTCAGGAGCTCAACTTTAAAGAGTATAGCATACGAGCAAGTGAGTGTGTCGCCAAACTTTTATTTTAGTTGTGCATAGAGTAGGGAAGAGTTACGAACTCCTGTCAAGCTTTTATTGGTGTCTGTGTCCCTGCTGGGGAGATTTGCCCTCTCTCTGCTGGTCACCATAGTTGAGACATATAAACCGCATACACACTATTAGATTTTCTGCAGATTTTTGCCGTCAGATTTACCAAAACCATGTAGTGCAAGGGCCTGCCCTATTGAATACAAATTGAAACTCTTAAGGTTTGACCTCATATTATATGGTTTTGGTAAATCTGAAGACAAAAAACTGCAGAAAATCTAATAGTGTGTATGGGGTCATAAAGTGCTGATTAATCAAAGTTTTATAAGTTGTTACCAGAACGAGAGCTGAAAGAAATCTTCTAAAGGTTGACAACATTCTAAGAGAATTCCCTTCACTTTGGAGAGACTTCCGTTTGCTTCCTGTTAGTTCTCCAGGAAATGAGGTCAAGGGAAATCTCCCCAATGGGACACAGACAGCAAAAAATTAACTGGCATGTGTTCTAATCTTTCCACACTGAAAAAAAAAAATATATATATATATTTTAAGCAGGATTGTTTACTAGCTCATTGAGATCTATTAAGTCTCCCCTCACTGCACACGGATCCCTGGAGTACAGGCTATAGACTACATTTCTGGCACATCTGTATATCCTATTCATATCATCGTAGTAAAAGGTGAAGGTCTCACCTGAGATTTCAAGGCGTCAAGCTGCTTCTCATAGTTCTGAACAGTTTCTTCTCGAGACCGATCGGCTATTTCCAGCTTTTTGGAGAGAATTCGGATCTGTCACAAAGAATGTCAAGTGTTTGAAAACAAGATTGCTGTCATCATCTCCTACAGCAGATGCCAAGCATAACACATATAATACATATTTTGGTTGTTTGGCAGCTTCTCATTTAAAGAGTAACTCCACTTTTGTTAAGAAAAAAAATTCCTCTCCCAAAGGCAGAAGCATGATGGGAGATGTAGTTATGCAACAGCTGGAGGGCAACGGGTTGAGCACCCATGGAAGTATAACTAAAGGCAAACATTTTTCTTTAACTGCCTGACCGCCGGTCAGGTTTTTATGGTTGTCTGTCTGGAAACTGAAAGAAATCCCCAAATTTTGCATTGACACCAAAACAGGAATAGAGAGGAAATCTTCCAATGGGGACACTAGTTCTGGCAACAGCCAGCAATTTCCCTCACTTTGGAGGGATTTCCTCTCACTTTCTGTTTGCCTATGGGACAAGAAGTGAAGAGAAAGCACCCCACTGGGACACAGAAGGAAGGACAGGGACCGGCAGGGGCTATAACCTTTTTTTTTTTTTTTTACGCTATTCAAAATGTAAAAAAAAGTTTTGACTTTAGTTGAACTTTAACCCATCCAGATCCGCGCTATAGCCAAAGTACGGCTCCAGCGCAGATCTGAAATGCCGGGTGGACGTCCATGGACGTCCTGGCCATGTGCGTGCTCCTGGCGCGCACTCACAGGCAGCGGCAGCGCGCGCACGCGCCCGCTGCGTGGCCGTGCCCGCAGGTCGGGCGGACTTGATGTCCGCCCGAGACCCGCAATCCCCTGTCAGACCTGCAGAACGGGGAACCGCCGTTGTAAACACGGCGGTTCTCCGTTCTGTGACAGGGGACATACCAGATCTACTGATCCCTGTCACTGGGATCAGTTAGATCTGTTATGTCCCAACCAGCCCCGCCCCCCCACAGTTAGAACACAGCCAGGGAACATATTTAACCCCTTCACTGCCCCCTGCAGGTTAACCCCTTCACTGCCAATGACATTTATACAGTAATCAGTGGACATTTAAATTTCTGATCGCTGTATAAATGTCATTGGTCCCAAAAAAGTGTCAAAAAAGTCCGACATAACCGCCCCAATATCGCAGATCACCGTCATTACTAGTAAAAAAAAAAAAAAAATAATAATAAAAACGCCATAAATCAATTCTCATAGTTTGTAGACGCGGTAACTTTTGCGCAAACCAATCAATATACGCCGATTGCGATTTTTTTTTTACCAAAAATATGTAGAAGAAAATATATCGGCCAAAACTGTTGAATCATTTTTATTATTTTTTTTGTTTTTTTGGATATTTATTATAGCAAAAAGGAAAAAATATTGGGTTTTTTTCAAAATCATCTCTCTTTGTTTATAGCGGCGATCCGAATTGACACAGAGGGGATCAAATACCACCAAAAAAAAACTCTATTTGTGGGAAAAAAAAATTACATAAATTTAGTTTGGGTACAACGTCGCATGAATGCGCAATTCTCATTCAAAATGCGACAGCGCTGAAAGCCAAAAATTGGTCTGGGCAGGAGGGGGGTTTAAGTGCCCAGTAAGGAATTGGTTAACGTAGAACCCAGGTCCACAGGTTTTAAGAAGGGTTATAACCCCTGGCAGTCTTTTTTTTTACCATCTGTGCCCCATAGCCACAACAAGAACGGGAAGGAAAAGCCTCAAAAGGAGAGAGAAATCCCTTGTTGCCACCAAGGTCATAATAAAAAGAGTGCCCTTGTTGGAGGATTTCCCCTTTTCTTTCCCTTTAACTCCTGGTGATACCAGTCAACAGGACTCAACTAGAGAGGGAATCTCCCTAAAGGGGGCACAGACAGCAATAAAAACCTGACAGATGTTCTAATCTATATAAAAAAAGTCTTTAGCTTTACTTTACAACAAAAGCTCCTCGCTGTTATTACAGTTTTCCATTTAGTTTTATATTTTTTGAGTTATACTGTCTCATTGGCATCCACAACCCTACTCCATAAAAGACATGGCTTTCATACACTGCACTGTTCATGACCAACAAGCCTAAAAATGCTGTATGCAGTTTGTACGAATAGTTTTATGATATTAGGATGCATTGACAATTGGCGTTTCCGTAACGTGCGAAAAAGCACAGAGAAAATGCGTATATTACCGCCTGTTTCAAAAACACACTGCAAACCTGCATCGCACTCGCAGTGCCATGAACTGATAATGGCAACTCTCAGTTAGTAGATGCACCTTTTGTTGCTACAAATACACCAATGCACGAATGCTGAAAAAATGTGCAATGCTCTGCGCCTGCAAAGGTTCTGGAGCTTCTTTGGCGCAATTGTCGCGCATAGGGCAGCCCATTCAAGTAACTAGGCTGCCCTACGCACACAAAAAAAACCCCAGAATGGTTACACACGGTCCAGTGTGAATGGGGCCTTAGGCTGTATGTGTTTATGTTTATTACGGATATGGTCTGTACCATTTCTAAGCCCTTTGTCCACAGAGACTTTGTATGAGCAACATGAGATGTACTGCTACGTTGTATACCTGACCTTTCTTATTAATAAAAGTCATATTTGAAAAAAAAAAAAAAAAAAAAAAAAAGGGAAAGATTTGCATGGCTCCACCCACAATTCCAAAATAAGGAATAATCCTCTTATTTTTTGGATATGTGATGGAATGGGACACAAATACATTATTTTCTTTGTAGGCTCTGCTATGTGCTGCTTCAGTGGAGGCTTATTTTGTTCTCTGCATAACCTCCTGGGTTAGACCAAATGTACACGGGTGGTTTGGCCCCTTGAGCGCCAACGTTTTGGCATTTTTGGTCTCCCTGGAGACACAGGTGCTGCTCCAGCCTTGCTGCCAATAGACTGTCAAAGGCTATGACAGGCTGAATACGCAGTGGCTGGACCCTGTACCGAGCATTACTTTCACTTAGGGCCGTATGTGCTCTATGTGCTCATGCACTTTACTGTTCTAAAAATGGGTGGGAGGAAAGGGTTAGCAAAGTACCAGATATTAGGCCCTATGAGACTGGGGTGCACCACCTTCCAGCGATGTGGTGGTTACATTCCTCTCCGACTGCTGTCACCTTTTCCCCGGGCTGCTTCCAGGTGCAGGGTCTTTGGCCTCTTAATTGGGTAGGATGCCATCCCGCGCATGCGCACAGAAGATAGCCGTTCTGGCCCAGCTGGAGTGTGCTGGGAATGTATGCTAAGTGGCACATGGGCTATTCAGTGTACATTTAATAGAACACTGCAAACAGCTGGTAAGTATGCTGAAGAAACATCTTTTGCAATAAAAAGCTGTTTTTAACAAGTTTGGCTTTGTCCCACTTTGAATGGGCAGGGCTGAAATCCAGCTATGCTTACTAGCCAATAGGAAGGGAGAAGGAGCATGTGTTAAAGTGACTGTAAAGGGAAAAAAAAAAAAAAAACACAACACACACCTCTATACTTACCTGCTCTGTGCAAAGGAATTACACAGAGCGGCTCCAATCCTCCTCTTCTCTGGTCCCCCACCGATGCTCCTGGCTCCTCTCTGTCCAGTGCCCTTATGGGAAGCCAATTCCCATAGGCGCACTTGTGCATGATCGCTCCCAAGCCCTGCTGCTGCATCCACTGACACAGACAGCGGGACTCGGCCCCCAGCTGCTTTGTCACTGGCTTTGACTGACAGCACCGGGAGCAAATGGCACCCGGTACCCCAGTAAAGCCAGTGAGACCAGGAAGTGAGAGGAGGGCTGCAGGCGTGCACAGCGCTGGATCGAATGAGGGCTCAGGTAAGTATGGGGGGGGGGGTTGAGGGCCAAATTTGATGCATAAACCATTTTTAACCACTTACCTACTGGGCACCTTCACCCCCTTCCTGCCCAGGCCAATTTTCAGCGCTGTCGCATTTTAAATGACAATTGCGCGGCCATGCATCACTGTACCCATATACATTTTTATAATTTTTTTTTCACACAAATAGAGCTTTCATTTGGTGATATTTAATCACCACTGGGTGAAAGACTGAACATTTTGGGGAAAAAAAACATTATTCATAGTTGGTTATAAAATTTTGCAAACAGGTAATTTTTCTCCTTCACTGATGTGGGTTGATGAGGCTTTACCGATGGGCACCGATAGGCTGCACTGATGGGCACTGAAAAGGTGGTACTAATGGGCACCGATAGGTGGCACTGAAGAGGTGGCGCTAATGGGCACTGAAGAGGTGGTACTGATGGGCACTGATTGGCGACACTGATGGGCACTGATGGGACTGCACTGATAATCAGAACACTAATAAGCAGTGTAGATGTCCCTTTAACACAAGCCAGTTATCGGCTCTCTTCTTCTCTCCTCGCGCTGTCAGCGCGATGAAAGAAAAGCTGATAATCGGCTTGTGTTGACATCTGTGATCAGCTGTCATTGGAAATAGTGGATAACATGGTAAAGGGCCACTGTGATTGGCCTTCTACCCCGATCTGTGATAGGCTGAGTCAGCAGGGGGCGCGCAGGCAGTGCGATCACAGGAGGGCGTCAATAGATACCCTCCCGGCAAAGTAAGCTGTAGCTGTCATTAGAATGCATTAAGGTAAAAAATGTTTAAGAATTATAACCACTTTAAGGGTCGGAGGAGTTGGTTGGGTATTCTTAACATTTTCAGGAAGGGTCATAATTTGTATAGTAAAGCATCGCCATTCCACTTTGCTGGCGCTATAAAAATAGCTGTAAATAAAATGAACACAATTAAAATAAAGTTTGGTTTTCTATTAGCCAACATAAAACAGGAACATCTACATATACAATATAGGAAATCATTCTGTTCTTTTATAGTGAAGTGTTAACAACAATAAGTTTTCCAGTCTATATGACAAGGGTAAGGAGATGGGAGAATGCATCATAGTAATCCTGCCCCTATATAGATTGTGCCACTGCCCCCCCCTTACCTCGCAGTCCTTCTGATCCAGCACCCCTCTGGCTCTTGTCAGCTCCTGATCCCGCACCTCCAGCTTCTGCTCCATGATATGCACTTGTTCCTCCCATTCCACCTTCTTACTGTTCACCATAATGTCAATCTGCTGCATCAGTTCCTCCAGATCGTTTTCACAGGCTAAATCACTGGGACATCGAGGGATAAAACAGAATTTAAAGTGAGACTCTACCCAAAACATTTTGTTTTTGATAAGGTGGGGAAGGTTTAGTACTTCTCGCACGTGGTTACTGCTGGCTTTATCACAGCTAGAGAAATATCTAAATGCTTCCTATTCTAGTAATTGCTACAGTTGTATGCAAAAGTTTAGGAACCCCTGAAAATTTCCATGATTTTAATTTATAAATGTTTGGGTGTTTGGATCAGCAATTTCATTTTGATCTATCAAATCACCAAAGGACACAGTAATATTTCAGTAGTGAAATGAGGTTTATTGGATTAACATAAAATGCGCAATATGCATCAAAACGAAATTAGGTGCATAAATTTGGGCACCCCAACAGAAAAATCCCATCAATATTTAGTAGAGCCTCCTTTAACAGAAATAACAGCCTCTCTAGATGCTTCCTATAGCCTGTAATGAGTGTCTGGATTCTGGATGAATGTATTTTGGACCATTCCTCCTTACAAAACATCTCCAGTTCAGCTAGGTTTGATGGTTGCCAAGCATGGACAGCCCACTTCAAATCACCCCACAGATGTTCAATGATATTCAGGTCTGGGGACTGGGATGGCCATTCCAGAACATTGTACTTGTTCCTCTGCATAAATGCCCAAGTAGAATTTGAGCAGTGTTTTGGGTCGTTGTCTTGTTGAAATATCCAGCCCCGGCCTAACCTCAACTTTGTGACTGATTCCTCAACATTATTCTCAAGAATTTGCTGATATTGAGTGGAATCCATGCGACCCTCAACTTTAACCAGATTCCCAGTACTGGCACTGGCCCCACAGCATGATGGAACCTCCACCACATTTTACTGTGGGTAGCAAGTGTTTTTCTTGGAACGCTGTGTTCTTTTGCCACCATGCATAACGCCCCTTGTTATGACCAAATAACTCAATCTTTGTTTCATCAGTCCACAGCACCTTATTCCAAAATTAACCTGGCTTGTCCAAATGTGCGTTTGCATACCTCAAGCGACTCCATTTGTGGCGTGTGTGCAGAAAAGGCTTCTTTTGCATTACTCTCCCATACAGCTTCTCCCTGTGCAAAGCGTGCTGAATTGTTGAACGATGCACAGTGACACCATCTGCAGCAAGTTGATGTTGGAGGTCTTTGGAGGTGGTCTGTGGGCTGTTTTTGACCGTTCTCACCATCCTTCGCCTCTCCAATATTTTATATGGCTGCCACTTCTGGCCTTAACAAGAACTGTGCCTGTGGTCTTCCATTTCCTCACTATGTTCCTCACAGTGGACACTGACAGCTTATATCTCTGCGATAGCTTTTTGTAGCCTTCCCCTAAACCATAATGTAGAACAATCTTTGTTTTCAGGTCATTTGAGAGTTGTTTTCAGGCCCCCATGTTGCCACTCTTCAGAAGAGAGTCAAAGAGAACAACAACTTGCAATTGGCCACCTTAAATACCCTTTTTATGAATGGATGCACCTGTCTATTAAGTTAAAGACTTAATGAGCTCACCAAACCAATTGTGTGTTCCAATTAATCAGTGCTAAGTAGTTACAGGTATTCAAATCAACAAAATGACGAGGGTGCCCACATTTATGCACCTGTCTAATTTCGTCTTGATGCATATTGCACATTTTCTGTTAATCCAATAAACCTCATTTCACTACTGAAATATTACTGTGTCCTTCAGTTATTTGATAGGTCAAAATGAAATTGCTGATCCAAACACCCAAATATTTATAAATGACAATCATGGAAATTGTCAGGGGTTCCTAAACTTTTGCATACAACTGTATCCCCTTGAGGATGTTTATGCAGACGAAATGCATCGGTGCGGAGCTTAATTGCTGATGTAAATGCGCATGCGCGCTCGATTGAGCGGTGTGCTTTCTATTACAGTATATGCGGTTTTATCTTTGTCTCTTGTGAGTATAATTAGTACCTAATAAAGAGGTTATGTTTAAGGTTAATGCACTATAGTTTTTCTTTGCCCTCTCTCATGCCGTTTGTGATTTTACTTCATTATGTCTAACAGGAAGGAACAGTCTACATTACTTACCTATATCCCTGCCCCTGCTCCAGCACTCTCCTCTTCTCCCCAAAGCTCTGGAGTGTGAACAACCCTCTGCACCATCATGTACAATGCATGACTATTAATCCTGCATTGAAAGTAGAGGAGGCAGGAGTGCGACCATGATTTATGCTGGCCATACACTATATAATCTGATGGCAAATCTCCTATAGATCTACCATAAACTATGTAGTGCAAAGGTCTGCCTATTTTGGTGTTATCACTCTCACTCTCTCATACTGGTCACTTGAAGTTAAACATGGCACCTCATGGCAAAGAAATCACTGAGGATCTGAAAAAAAGAATTGTTGCTCTACATAAAGATGGCCTAGGCTATAAGAAGATTGCCAAGACCCTGAAACTGATACAGCGGTTTAACAGGACAGGTTCCACTCAGAACAGGCCTCGCCATGGCCGATCAAATAAGTTGAGTGCATGTGCTCAACGTCATATCCAGAGGTTGTCTTTGGGAAATAGATACATGAGTGCTGCCAGCATTGCTGCAAAGGTTGAAGGGGTGGGGGTTGGGGTCAGCCTGTCAGTGCTCAGACCATACGTTGCACACTGCATCAAATTGGTCTACATGGCTGTCATCCCAGAAGGAAGCCTTTTCTTAAGATGATGCACAAGAAAGCCCGTAAACAGTTTGCTGAAGACAAGCAGACTAAAGATATGGATTACTGGAACCATGTCCTGTGGTCTGATGGGACCAAGATGAACTTATTTGGTTCAGATGGTGACAAGCATGTGTGGTGGAAACCAGGTGAGGAGTACAAAGACAAGTGTGTCTTGCCTACAGTCAAGCATGGTGGTGGGAGTGTCATGGTCTGGGGCTGCATGAGTGCTGCCGGCACTGGGGAGCTACAGTTCATTGAGGGAACCATGAATGCCAACATGTACTGTGACATACTGAAGCAGAGCATGATCCCCTCCCTTCGGAAAAACTGGGCCACAGGGCAGTATTCCAACATGATAACGACCCCAAACACACCTCCAAGATGACCACTGCCTTGCTAAAGAAGCTGAGGGTAAAGGAGATGAACTGGCCAAGCAGGTTTCCAGACCTAAACCCTATTGAGCATCTGTGTGGCATCCTCAAATGGAAGGTGGAGGAGCGCAAGGCGTCTAACGCCCACCAGCTCCGTGATGTCGTCATGGAGGAGTGGAAGAGGACTCCAGTGGCAACCTGTGAAGCTCTGGTGAACTCCATGCCCAAGAGGGTTAACGCAGTGCTGGAAAATAATGGTGGTCTCACAAAATATTGACACTTTGGGCACAATTTGGACATTTTCACTTAGGGGTGTACTCACTTATGTTGCCAGCGGTTTAGACATTAATGGCTGTGTGTTGAGTTATTTTGAGGGGACAGCAAATTTACACTGTTCTACAAGCTGTACACTCACTACTTTACATTGTAGCAAAGTGTCATTATCTTCAGTGTTATAGATATAATAAAATATATACAAAAATGTGAGGGGTGTACTCACTTTTGTGAGATACTCTACATGAACCCTGCTAATGAGAGGAATTAATTATCACACCTTATCCTGGCACCCCAGACTTAAAGTGGAACTAAAGTTCAGATGTCACAAACTGAAAGCAGGCAGGCTCTTTATTGCAGAAGAGACATGCCATGTATCTTCTGCAATAAGGTACACCTGTTCGCTGTTGTCTCCGGCATGAAAACTGAACTGTGCATGCGCAGCTTAGCTTATACCACTGGCACTAGATCTATGTGCGCTGAGATGACTGACTCCTGCGCATGTGCAGGAGTGACATGATCCCACACCGACCAATGAAGATGCCTGAAGACCGGCACACAGGAGAAGATGCCAGCATGAGATGGGACCATTGAAGCAAAGTTACGTTTAGTTTTGCTTTAACAAGCATTTACCTCTTGCATTGCTGCATCATCCCAGTTTGGGTACACTACACTTACGGCGGTAACATCCCAGTTTGGGTACACTCCTCTCATGGTAGTGACATTCCTGTCTGGGTACACTCCTCTCATGGTAGTGACATTCCAGTCTGGGTACACTCCTCTCATGGTAGTGACATTCCAGTCTGGGTACACTCCTCTCATGGTAGTGACATTCCAGTCTGGGTACACTCCTCTCGTGGTACTGATATCCTAGTTTGGGTACACTCCTCTCATGGTAGTGACATCCCAATTTGGGTACGCTCCTCTCATGGTAGTGATATCCTAGTTTGGGTACACTCCTCTCATGGTAGTGATATCCCAGTTTGGGTACACTCCTCTCATGGTAGTGATATCCTAGTTCGGGTACACTCCTCTCATGCTAGTGATATACTAGTGCGGGTACACTCCTCTCATGCTAGTGATACTCCAGTTCGGGTACACTCCTCTCATGGTAGTGATATCCCAATATGGGTACACTCCTCTCATGCTAGTGATACCCCAGTTTGGGTACACTCCTCTCATGGTAATGATATCCCAGTTTGAGTACAGTACTCTCCTGGTAGGAATATCATAGTTTGGGTACACTTCATTTATGGTAGTGACATCCCAGTTTGGGTATATACTGTATACACATTACAGACATGCATAATGTACAGAAGCTGGGAGATGGCTACTTACCCCATCATCTTTTGTACCGGCAAAGTCCTGTTGGATTGTCTCAGCCTTTACTTGGCTCTCCAACCTGTGACACAAAGAGAGATCACCATGAGTTCATTCTTCATAGTACAGCTGACCAAACACATTCTCATTTCCTAGCACAGGTCATAAAATAATCATCCTTCCTCATTATAAAAGGACAAATTTTGCTGAAATGGGGAAATTTCTAAAAAATGAACTGAAAGGTTGGAGTAAAATGACAGGAGTAAGTAATCAGTGGGCACTATTAAAGTCTACCATAGTGGTGGCAACTAGGTTATATGTCAGGAAAGTTAGTAAGAATAAACAGAATAAAAAAACCAATATGGTTCACCAAAGAGGTAAGTAGGATAGTAAAAGGGAAAAAATGGCATATAAAAGATTCAAGGAAACAGGAGGTGCAGCTGACAGAGAGGAGTATAAAAATAGAGAAAAGGAGGCCAAACACATTATTGGTGCTGCAAAAGCACAGAAAGAGGAGAAAATTGCTAAGTATATTAAGGTAGGAGATAAAACCTTTTTTAAGTACATTAGTGATAGAAGGAAAAAATACAATGGGATCACTAAAATGAAAACTAGGCACAACACATATGTTGAGGGAGACCAGTATGTAGCAAACCATTTAAACAATTACTTCTGTTCAGTCTTCTCAGAAATAGACTGCCCTAATGATAACAAGTTAGGGAATCATATTGGTTCTAGTAATAATGGTTCATTTCTAGGATTTCTGGAGACAGAGGTAGCTGAGGAACTGGCTCGGTTAAAGCTTAATAAAGCAATGGGCCCTGATGGTATTCATCCCAGAGTTCTAAGAGAACTTTGTGATATAGTTGTTGGACCATTAACAAATCTTTTACATAAATCTCTTCTAACAGGAGAAGTTCCCCATGACTGGCGGATAGCTAATATTGTACCTATCCACAAGAAGGGCAGCAAGGTAGAAGCTGGCAAAACAGGCCAGTGAGTTTAACATCAATTGTAGTCAAGGTAATGGAATCACTTCTGAAAAGAAGGATCATTGAACACCTAAAATACACAGCTTGCTGGACCCAAAGCAGCATCCTTTACTGAGGGCAGATCGTGCCAGACAAATCTGATTGGATTATTTGACTATATTACCAGTGTTTTGGACCAGGGTGGTGCTGTGGACATAGCGTATCTTGATTTCAGCAAGGCATTTGATACAGTTCCACATAATGATCTGATACAAAAGTTGTACAAGCTGGGACTTAACCCTTGGGTGGTTCAGTGGATATGCAGTTGGCTAAAGGATAGATCCCAGAGTGTGGTTGTAAATGTGGTTCACTCAGAACAGAGACCAGTCACTAGTGGGGTACCACAAGGTTCTGTACTGGGTCCTGTTCTATTCAACCTTTATGTAAGTGATATAACTAAAGGTTTGCTGGGCAATGTATGTCTCTTTGCTGATGATACAAAGGTGTGTAGTAGGGTTGATATCCCTGGAGGGGTCTGTAACATGGAACATGATTTGGCATTGCTGTAAGATTGGTCAAAGCAGTGGAGACTGCAGTTCAATATTTCTAAATGTAAAATAATGCATCTAGGGAAAAAGAATCCCCTTAGAGAGTACAGTGTATTGGGGGCACAGTGTTAGCCAGCACTGCAGAAGAAAAAGATTTGGGGTTGCTATTTCAGATGATTGCAAAATGAGCAAACAGTGTAACCAGGCAGTGGGAAAAGCAAATAGAATTCTGGGATTATCAGTAGAGGGATCACCAGCAGGAGGAAGGAGGTTCTGATTCCTCTATATAGATCTTTAGTGAGACCTCACTTAGAATACGGTGACCAGTTCTGGAGACCTCACTTACAAAAAGATATTGATAAAATAGAACGAGTTCAGAGACGGGTAACAAAAATGGTGAAAAGTCTGGGGGATAAAACCTATCAAGAGCGACTTCAGGAACTTAATATGTACAGTCTGGAGGAAAGAAGGGAGAGGAGAGACATGATTGAAACCTTTAAATACATCAAGGGGGTGAATAAGGTTCAGGAGGGCAGTCTTTTCAATATGAAACCAAAATCAAGAACACGGGGACATGACCTCAAACTAACTGGAGGGAAGTTCAAAACTAATCTTAGAAAGTATTATTTTACTGAAAGGGTGGTTGATGATTGGAATAAACTACCAACAGAGGTTGTGAGACAGTCAACAGTAAATGGCTTCAAACATGCTTGGGATAAACATCAATCTATAGTCAGACAACGAGGTTAATGTGAAAAAAAAAAAGGGACAGACTCGATGGACTACTCAGTCTTTTTCTGCCGTCACTTTTCTATGTTTCTATAACATGGCATCATTCTGTATAATACAGATACGTCTTTCTTTCAATCCAGACATCTTGCTCCATCACACAGACTTCATTCACATCAGTCTCCCTTCATTGATGCATCATGGTATGGAACGAGTGCCAAAGTGCCACTACTCCTCCTTGGCACACCTCAAATGTCAAACAATACTTCCAGAATATGCTGAAAGGTGAAAAACTGAAAGTCCACCCCTTTCTGTTAAGCAGACCAATACCATGCAATCTGATTGTGTAATCTTCTGTAAGGCAAGGGACTGACCTATTTGATACCAATTAAATGGGCTGTTTAGCTACTGTAGGTCCTCGTTTTACATTGTTCAATTTCCTTTCGATTTACTAAAACTATCAGGTTGTGTGTATGTTCAGCATTAAGCCCAACCCCTTTTTACTGCGGTGTCACTGTATGGCACCTGCATTATGCTGCTTGGTCCCTTTATTAATGTATTCACCTGTGCCACATCCAGGAAGGATCCCAACAATATTATCAGGATTCACTTGGCTTCCTTATTGACAGCTGGCTCCACCTTTCAGGGCACGGTTGAGATTTGGAGCCAGCTGTGCTCCCTCCCCAGCCTGGCACTCTAGTGAGCACAGGAGGAGCAGAATGGAAAGTAGTTGCTGACAACCTCTGTTCTCTGCTCCGGGCAGACTGAGAACTGCAGCATGGGGAGGAGTATATAGGCCTATTTTTAATTTTTAATACCCAAAACTTCTCCTTTAAGGGTCAGATCACATTTTTGCATTACAGAAATATGTTAATTCTGCACACCTGTATTGCTGCACTGCACTGTCAAAAATAATGCATGCACCTGTTTTGGTGCATTAAATTATTGGGCTGCCTTAATGAACTGTTAGGCCCCATTCACACCTGAGCATAGCGGGAATGAATGCACATTCCCACTTAGGTTTTCTTCTTCAAACGACATACGCCACAAACTTGCTCCAAAGCCTTTCCGGTCATGAAGCGTCTTGCATTTTTTCAGTACACGTTTAGGCACATTTGCAGTGCGTTTTGTCGCATGGCAAAACGCTTGCCTGTTACTCGTGCTTGGGGTACCATTAATATATAAACGGCACTGCAAACATGACCTGCGATTGCAGCACGTTTCTGAAACATGCGGCAAAAGGCGCGTTTCTGTGTTTTTTGTTGCGCGATTAGGAGATCTGCACAGTATATATGTCAGCATGTTGTGGGGCCATTCATTTTCAATGGCACTCCAATGCAAGGAAACACTCATGCATTGCAGTGCACAGTAACACTACTGTGCGTCATAGTGAGCTGTGCTGCAAAAAACGGTGCATGTCCGATGTTTTGGACCTGTGGGGTGAGTTGTCATTCAGTTGAGATTTGAGCAAGCTGCCAATAGCAACACATTAACACCTGTCCCACGCCGCAGGACGCCAAGGTGAGAATTAATGCTTAGAAATAAACCTTGTGTCTATGGAACACTGCCTGGTGTTTGTGTGCGTTTCTCATCTGTATGGTGGATTCATTCTTCCCAAACTATCCATTCTGTTTCCATATAGTGATCAGTGCTCCAAACTGTTCGGTTTGGTTTACCCCTATGTGTGTTCGCGCACACACGTCACCTGTAGAGCACCCCATTCATTTTAATGGACTGCCCTACCCATGAGAAACGCAGGGAGAGGTCCCCAACCCCTTTTTTCAAATCCCGCAGCACCATGTGGTTTGGTGAATTGGCGAAAGTGAAAATGTGCCCAGGTGCCGATGCATTGGGATGCCATTAAAAATGAAGGGTACCCCCATGTGTTTGCGAAAGATCAGCATATCGGGAATGCGCATAATTTTTCACGCAGTAATGTGAACCTAGCCTTAGGGTTCGTCTACACTTGCAATCAGGGAGCAGTAAAAACAGGTGGTTGAGCTGCATTTTTACTGACATCCAACCACCCCCCCATCAATCTGCAACGGCAGCCAAATGGAGGTGTCCACGTGTCACCACCATGATGCTTCGCAGCCACAATGATCCCAGTGTCGCATTTGGCAAGCAGTACTGTTGCTGAATGTGCAGGTGATATGGAGGTGACATATCGCCTCCTTGCCATCCATCAAACGCTTCTGAAAAGCAATTTACCGCATATGGCTTTTCTGAGGGGCTGCAAGGCCTGCCGGAAGTGTAAACGTAGCCTAACTGCAAAGCCAGATTTCACTCATTCCAATTCAGAGTGTCCCCCACTGGCTTCTGCAGATTACACAGACTTGGCCAAAAGTAACCAAAAAACTCAACGGGCTACCTCATTGGTGATGTGGAATCACTGGCGGAATCATCGCAATTCTGCCCGTAATTACAAATCACGCGGCAATCACTGCAAAGCACGTGGCATTCTAAAATGGCACCCCAGACGTGGTACGATTTTGCAGAACGATTGCGGCAAAACACGCCTTTTAAAATCGCATGAAGCCGGTTGTCCAAAAAGGAGCAGGAGCTTCTTTTGGGCAACAAATGCGCACAGGGAAGCCTGTTGAAGCGAATGGACTGCCCTGTGTGTAAAAAAAAATAGAAATAGCCCACACAAAATTGCAAGCAGGAACGCGAGTTCCTGCCACGCAAAGAATGAATTGGGCCCAAAGCCTCGTTCACACCTTTTGTTACTTGTTTACCAACGCACGACAACACTCAACAAGAAACCCAATGGAGCTCCTTCACGTCTGAGGCTACAATTTTACAGGCTTCACTTTCTTGGGGGGGGTGGGGCATTTTAGGAGCGATGTGCCACACAGGAGGTTCATTGGGGAGTATCAGGCATTTTTGGCCAGATAGATGTCCACTATGGGAGCTCCTGAGAAACGAATGTAACATGCACTTTTGCACATTTTTCAGCCACTCTGATCGAAGTCTACAAGGCCAAAATCTGCCTGAAAAGACGCTCCTGTACTTTTTTTAATGGCAGGTACTTGAGCGCTCAGGTGTGAACAGGCGTCATTTAGAACAATGGGGCTTTTAGGCCTCATACACAGGGGCGTATGATAAAAAATAAGCAAAATGTCAGGCCTGACGTCGGGGAAAAAAAAAAAAAAAAAATCGCCATTTTTTTCTGCATTTTGCATCGGCGTTAATGTGCGTTGGTGTCAATAAGCATTTTTTTTAAAAAAAAGACATTCCTCTGTTATTTTTTAACCTGAAAACGCCGGTTAACGTCGGTACGGCGTTAGTGAGCGATTTGCGGCATCGGCGTCAAAACCGCCAAAATGTTACAGCCCCGGAACACACTGGTCCCGCGTTCTAAATACATCTCACTAACATCAACGCCCTCTACAGCTCAAAAACGTTGGCGTTTTTAAGGGGCCGTTGAAGAACATGGAGAACTGTAAAAAGACGCTAAAACCGTGGCTGTAAAAAACGCCCGTGTGTATGAGGCCTTATGGGTAAGTGGTTTGTAGCTTCAGGGTGTGAATGGGGCCCAAGCGTTGCGTCAATTGGTGCTCAAAAATGTACATGAGCTTTTGATAAGGCAGAATTGCATATTTTTGGCCCCATAGACTTTAAAAGGAGTGGCAAAAGGAGTGGCAAAAAACGCAAAAACAAGCGTTTATCGGATGTTCCTAAAATAAGTCTATGGCAGTGGTCCCCAAACTGCAGCCCGCGGGCCGAACATGGCCCTTTGCTTGCCTTTATCCGGCCCTTGGGGAGCTATTTCTCCTGCGAATCCACTCCGGGTTCCCCGCATCGCTTGCCTTCCGGCGGCAGTTCACACTGCACTATGCGAACTGAAGGGAGGTGTCAGTACATTGTTAACGACACTACCTTTTCAGTTCACATATCGCAGTGCGAACTGCAAACTCGCACAGGAATTGGATCGCATGGTTATCAGATTCTGACCCTGCAATAAAAAAGGGTCCCTGTGTGAGTTTGCTCTGATTGCGATGCAAATTCAGCCATACTATCTCTATGGCTGAATTGGCATCGCACAGAGATCGCATATGGCTCCACACTGCAGTGCGGTGTGAATCATATGCGATCTCTAAGATCGGAGAAATGTGAATCCAGCCTTAAAATCTGAAGGACAATAAACCAGCCCTTTGTTTAGAAAGCTTGGAGACCCCTGACCTATGTGGTCAAAAACCACCATCCTGTCCCAAAGAGGCTCCCATACGGCACATTACTCCTCTAAACACATCTTTATCTCTACACTCAACCATCAGATGTTTCAATCTGATGGCTCGCTTTTGCTTAATCCTCAATATATTGGGTGGAGCTAAAAGTGACCATACACACTACAATCTGATTGTCCAATATACTTTATCCCCCCATTCACATTGACTGCAGCTTTGAAATCAGCGACAAATCACCTGACAAGACGCTCTAATCTGAATGGGGGCTTAATGGTGGCCAATACACGCTTCAGCTTTATTATCCAATCAATGTGTGAGCCAATCAAAACGATTAAATCCACCAACAAACCAATAGCCATAACTTTACTTCCATTCAATGTAGGGCCAGTTTACACTACATGCAGTCCAGTGTGGTTTTTTTTCCTGCATCAAAAACACATGGATAGTAGGTTATATGGTTTCCAATGGCAACGTTCACACCAGTGCAGTCAGTTCCAGGGGAAAAAAAAGAACATGCTGCATTTTACCTGCACTGGACCATACTGAAATGCAGTAAAATGCATCAAAAAATGCACTGGAATGCATCAAAAAAGCGCATTGGAACCAAGTACAGTGAAAAAAGAAGAAAAAAAACATCCGGATTGCATCCATAAACACATGAAAAACGTGCATGCAGAAACGCATCTGGAGTGTGTTTTTGTATTGTAAACCAGACCCTTAGGCCCCATTCACACCTGAGCGATTATCTGCTTGAAGCCTGAAGCTACAAAACGCTGGGAGGAGAAAAAAAATCAATGATTCTCTATGGAGATGGTTTACATCTCCGCTCCAAAACACCTGAAGCCAAATGCCTGAAGCTCAAAATCGCAGCAAAAATCGTGGCAAAATCGCTCAGGACAGAATGCAGCCTCATGGCAGGAATACATGATGAGAAAATCGCGCGAACATTTCCATTCTGTGAACGATCGGTCGATTTTCTACTTGTTGATGCCCAGCAAGTAATACCCGTTATCGATATTGTGCACGATAGAAAAAAAAAAATGGAAAATTTGTGTTGAATCGTTTGCGAAGGAACGATATTCTATTGGTTGGTGTGAAAGTCGTCGGTAAAAAATCTCTTGAACATTATCACGCATGAGCAGAACTCATGTGCGAGTTCCCATCGCAAGCAGAACTTCCACTTTTACGTGAGATGTGACCACAACGTATGAAATCGATTGCTCTTTTAAAGCGGAGTTCCGCCCACATACATTTTTTTTAATTTTTGCTGGCATCCACCTAGTTAGCATTCATTACACAAATAAAGCAATTGATGGCTTTAAATCTGGGTAGTCTTCCTATTTATTTAGTACTTACATTGCTGATTTTTCTTTACTGGGAGTTCCCATGTTAGCTGTGGGCATGTGAAGCCCACTTGCTCCCTCCTTGAGTCTCTTCCTGGATAAGGTGCATGCTGGGTAACCAGCATGCACCTCTCAATCTCGAGTGTATGTCTCGTTACCATAACAGTGGGTGGAAATAACGCAATTGTACAGCTCAGGGATGGCCACTGACTCATGGGAAATGATGACTCACATCTCCCATGAGCCCAGGCGAGGCAGGAAGTGATGCGTAGTGCTGAAAATCAGGAAGTGGAAGATTACAGGGACCACATAGCAACAGGGCACTTAGGGTGAGTATACATTTTTTTTTTTTCCAAAGGTGATTCATCATGCATAGAGGATTTGAAATATATAAAGATGTATTTGTGGGTGGAACTCCGCTTTAAAGACTTTTTTAGACGCTTTTTTTGAGCGCTTTTTTCTAACCATATATTCCTGCTATGAGGCAGGCCATACATGGGTCGAATTCCAGACAAATTTTCTTATCAAAAATCTGTAATTTAATACATTTTGTGATCCGATGGTGCCACCATTGGATTTTCGAAATTCGACCAACCAAGCCTTCAATTTCACTTCATGTTGCTACAGAATTTTTTTTATGGCTGGGAATCTTCTTTTCTTGTACTCATGTGCATCCCTTTTCTATTACATTTCTCGCACGATTCTCCCATCATTGGTCAGAAAATCGTACATTTTTAAAAAAATTTCCAACATGTCCGATTACTCAAATTCAATTGCCGCACGAAAATCGGCTGTTGCTTTAGCCCACCAATAGTGCCAAATTCGAACAAAAATTCTTAGACAAGATCTTCGAAAGAAAATGATTTCGAAATTCGATCCATGTATGGCCAGCCTTATGTTGGCCATACACGGTTAGAAAATCGTTTTCCAAAAACGTTTGGAATTTTAAAAAAATCTGTCAAACCTGCATGCGATAATGCCATGATTATATCAATAGATGTCGCCCAACTATCGGCATATTATTGATCGATAACAACATAAACGGATGATTTTTTGTCAACCGATTACACAATCTGGGGTTAAATTTTAACACGCAGGTGCACTGTAGATTTCCATCGATTCCACTACTTACGTTTTGAAAATCGTTCCTTTCGGCAAAAAAAATATATAAAAATTTAGACAAGTTGGTTCATTCTTTTGGCATAAAATTTGTATTTCAAGAATCAAAATTTGCCCACTAACTACCGTTTTGAAAGTCGAACAATCAAGCGCCTTTTGAGCGATTTTCTAACAGTGTATGGCCAGCATAAGACTCAATTTAGTTTAAACAACGTTGATCAGGCAAGGTGGAAAATCATTGACTGTTTTGTGTCAGTTGGGAGCCCTGAGAATAGTCATAACTACAATTGCATTGCATTCAGATTATAAGAATACATGGTGGAAGCAGCGATGCGATCAATAACTTACAATTGTATCTTAACAATCAATTGATCAATTGTTTTTAACACATACTGTTTACCAGGTTAATTCGATTGGTCGCAAGCTGGTCAGTAAGTTGAGCTTGGAAATTCTTTGCTTTTTTTTTTTGGATCAATTGAAATCTACTTCCCCATGTGTGTCATAGCGATTGATTTTTGATGTCCAACATAGATTGATTATTTCTATCAGAGGAGATTGATTGGCAAAATAATGGATTATTTATCGAAGAACATATGGCCATCAATAGTCTTGTTTACACAATGCCCATGTTCGGTGTGCAGGTTCTGAATGCACGTTTACATGCGTTTCCAATGTGGTAGTGCATCATTTGGCTTTTCGGTGTTTTTACCGAGTTTCTTTTATATGCATTTGTGGTGCCTTCATGTGCAAGAAAAAAAAAAAAAAATACTGCAGCATGTACTTTTTTTTTTTTTTAACTCGCGTGAAACTCCTAATTTTTCAGCCCCGGTTCACACTGCACACGATTCGCACAGGAATCGCACCTCATTCCTGTGCGGTACGATTTGAGCCTATTCATACTTCCCCATGAAAAAGGTGCGGGCAATCCGGTTTTGGCAAATGCGACCTGCTTTTGAGGTGTTGTTAAAGAGGAGTTCCACCCATGTAAAAGTCAGCAGCTACAAAAAGTGTAGCTGCTGACTTAACAATCGGACACTTACCTGCCCTCGCTCCAGCGATGTGGTCGCCCGAGGGCTCGCTCTTAGCCCCCTCCCCTCGTTGGCATTGGCATCATAACTGTGGGCAACTGGCTTTGGCTTCAAAGCCGGGCACACACTGCGCATGCGCGAGTCGCGTAACTGCCCGGCGTATCTTCTGGGACCTGTGACGTGTCCTAGAAGATCACCGAGGGGGGGGAATTCCTTCCTGGAGCCGCGGCGCCAGGGGAGGAAGTGGACCTGGTACCCTGTGAAAACAGGGTCCCTGGTCACCCCCCCCAAAAAAAACAAACACATGTCAACTATGGCATTTCGGGGGGTCAACGCTTTAAAGAGGAGCTCCACCCAAAAGGGGAAGCTTTGCTTAGTTATGTAGCATGAGGCTATATATTCTGCAATAGTTACATTTTTGGTAAACTCATTCAATGAATCCAAGCTCTGCAACCTGAGATAACATGCACTGCATTGATGCATTCATACAATTTCACAGTAACCATGAGATAAAACAAAGTTCAGGAATATTCCTTTATCCCATTGTTTTGCAAATCTATGTACACTACAAACTGTATGATTGAATCGGTTCTGATATCGCTGTTTTACTAACCTGACAGCTTATTATTCTAAATAGGAAACCTTCATTTTGTTTGCAAATGTTAAAGATTCTAACTACCAGCAAGAATAAGTCCTTATATTTAAAGAGCACCTGTCATTTCAGATCCATCATGGCAGCGCCTGTTAGCGGCACCCACTCACCTGCTGCCGCCACAACCCTCACCTTGTTGCGTCACTGCCGCATCACCAGCCGTCCCATTAAAGTGAATGGGACTGTCGGTGAGTCAACAGCGGGTCAGAGGAGGAACCGCTGCGGGACAGAGATGACCGTTACTCTTTAAAAAAGTATAATTTAAATCAAGCATTTTTACTAGTGATTCAAATCAAATCCACCCTGGCAGCACCCGATAGCCAATTGAAAAATCGGCTCGGGTGAGGACATCGCTGGATCCAAGGACAGGTAAGTATCCTAATATTAAAGGTCAGCAGCTACAGTATGTTATTTTTTTCTGAAGGAGCCAGGAGCTCCGCTTTAACTTTTATTTGACACCCGCGGCAGATCACATGAACACACTGCGACTACTATGTGGTGCGGGAAACGCATAAGACTCGCTGTGTTTCCTGCGCCTGTGTGAACCAGGGCTTACTGCGTTTAAAACCGCATTCGACTGCATCTGGTGTAAATGCGCCCTATGTTCTCACTGTGCGTATGGGGAACGCACACAAAATCGTTTGCTTTCCTGACGCGCACAGATACATGCTGTGGCAGTGCCATTCATTTTTAGCATCTGCCGTATATATGACATGCAGAAATGCATACGCACCCCGTGGCACCCGTTTGGTGTGAATGGAGCCTTAGGCTGCCTTGCAGACAGGGATGTTCAGCTGCAGTGCACCCAGGAGGGGCAGACCCCACTACAGGCAGCCTGTCAAAGTCTATGGCAGGCTGCAGCTGGATAGGGCTGAACGCTGCACCATGTGGTACCCACATTTAGGGAGCTGTGCGTTTGGGGATGAAAGTCAGGAACACAGATCCTCTGCATTCCAAAACCTCGTCCCTAAAGGGCTTTAATACCTTCTTCACACCGCCGCGGCTTTTAAATGGTGCTACTTCAGCGCGATTTCATAGTCACAGTTCAGTGCGATTTGGTTTTCCAATTTCATTACGACTTCATTTAACCACTTTAAGACCGAGCCTATTTCTGATTTGAGTGGTTCCAATCCGGAAAATAGGGGAGCATCTTGTCATGCCATTTTGAACTGTCAAATCGCATGAATGTGGGCTAAGCCTGCATTCACATAGGGCGACCCGACTTTGCTAGGTGATTTCAACGCGACTTCCAGGACCTCAGGCGACTTTACAACACGACTTTTGCCAGGCGACTTTGCCTTGACCAATCAGAGAAGGGAGGGAGGGGGATGCCTAAGAATGAATTCTATTCTTTTAACTGTAAAGTCGCTTCCATGTAGATGGGGGATCCGACTTGGAGGCGCCTTCTATTGAATCCTATGGGCACAAGTCGCCTAGAAGTAGTACAAGAACCTTTTCAGAAGTCGCCTTGAAGTCGGAGCGACTTCAGTCGTGTATATTAAGACGGCTCCCATCCATTTCAAATGTCAAGCGACTTGAGGCAACTCAAGTCAGATTGCAAGTCGCCCCTCTGTGAGTGTGAACGGGCACTAAGGCCCCATTCACACAGGGGCGACTTGCACTCCGACTTGAGTCACCTCAAGTCGCTCCAAGTTGCTTGACATCTGAAATCCCATTGAAATGAATGGGAGCCGTCTTAATGTACGCTACTAAGTCGCTCCGACTTCAGAAAAAAGTTCCTGCGCGACTAAAGGCGAATTCTATCCGACTTGTGCCCATAGAAATGAATGGAAGTCGCCTCCAAGTCGGACCCCCATGTTAATGCAAGCGACTTTACAGTGAAAAGAATAGAATTTATGTTTGGGGCAACCCCCTCCCTCCCTTCTCTGAATGGCCACAGGCAAAGTCGCCTGGCATAAGTCGCGCCGAAGTCGCGCTGCAATTGCTTAGCAAAGTTGCGCCAAGTCGGATCGCCCCTGTGTGAAACTGCCCCATCCTGCCATAGACTTCCAGAGGTGCTGCACCTGCCCCCCACTAAGGGCCCCGTTTATACAGCAAACACAGATTGGTTGATAGCACCCCCCCCCCCCCCCCACGCCTGTGCATTGCAGTCACCAAAACGCACGATGCCGCAGTACCCTGCCGTTTGGTAGAGTGCGATTTTTTTTTAAAAAGTCGCACCTGCTGAATTTTGCTTGCCTATTGCTGCGTGCTTGGCAGACCATTAAAATAAATGGGGTGTCGCGCTCGCTGCGGTCCAAGAGGAGGGGCGTAATGCATGGCCTCAGATCTACCATAGGTGCGTCCTTCTATTATCTCTAAAGATTGTACAATCGGGTTGTATGGTGTATGGTCAGCTTCAATCAATTAAAAAGAAAAAAAAATGAAAGACATTTTTTCAATGACTTTTTTTTTTTTTTTTTTTTTTAATGA
>BLSH010297483.1:41736-54506 GCA_018402905.1 Glandirana rugosa | reverse complement strand
CCAAAAAAAAAAAAAAAAAAAAAAAAAAATTAATAATAAAAAACAGTCATTATGCAACATATAGGGGGTTACAACACCAGGGAATCCACACGTAGATCATCAAAAAATTTGAATAGATATGATGGTCGTCTTTGGTGACAAAGACCTTCTCTTAAGGTGTAAGCGTGACGAGAATGGCATTTCTTGGGGAATGCGTAGAATTCCAATTTTGCGGAAAGAAAGTAAGAGTCACTTACCGGCGCACAGAAGAACAAAAGGGAACGCGACTTATCATAACGGGGATATCACCCCAGTGGTCATGTCATAAACATGTAACTTTAGTATAGGGGAGAGTTCGAAAGAAAGGCGTTTTAACCTTAAGATGCGTAAGGGGTTCTTTACGGTAAGAGCAGTGCGAATGTGGAATTCTCTTCCAGAAACAGTGGTTTCTGCTGGTAGTATAGATAAGTTTAAAAAACTACTAGATGCACACCTAAGGGACCACAACATTGGGGGATATACAACGTATTACTGACAAAAAATAATAATTAAAAAAAAAAAAAAAAAAAAAAAAAAAAAACACACATGGGTTGGACTTGATGGACTTGTGTCTTTTTCCAGCCTCACTGACTATGTAACTATGTAACTATGTAACACGGTGGCACCCCATGCACATCATAGATTGTACCAGAAATATACAGTATAAGGTATCTAATAAGATTTATTTCTTGGGGCGTCCTAAGGCAACATTGGCCCGGACAATTCGGCCCGGTGCAAATGACAGCGTCAGGAATCTGCTGATCCCTGCTGCTCTTTTTGGCACCTGTGAGCGGCTAGATGTGACCACTGAGCCAGTGCACTTTAATACCTTCATGCCTAAAGGTAAAATAAATGTTAATGCCTAAGCATAATTTTGCAACTTTGACATGTGTTAGTAAAACCGTACATATCATCACAACTACTTTGTGCATCCAGGTAGACTATACTGTTTTTTTTATCTAAGGAAAACTGGCCCAAAATAGTAATTTTTTTTCTTTAAATGTAGCTGTATATTTCTTGTTACGACCAGAACCTACCACCAAAGAACAACCCAAAATAAATTCAAGCGATACCACATACAGTATGTGTATGTTAGTTGTTGTATGTACCCGTTGTACAGCCAAAAATCAACAGTGCGCATTTTGCTTTTTTTTTATCCTAGCTAAAACACACTGACACTAACGGACACTGATACTAATTTAATCACTTGACCTCCGGAAGATTTACCCCCTTCATAATCAGGCCATACCTTGTGATACAGCACTGCGTTACTATACTAACTGACAATTGCGCGGTCGTGCGACGCTGTAACCAAATAAAATTGATGTCCTTTTTTTCCCACAAATAGAGCTTTCTTTTGGTGGTATTTGATCACCTCTGCGGTTTTTACAAGACAAGACAATTTTGAAAAAAAATTGACATTTTTTTTCTGCTATTAAACATTTTCAATAAAAAAAATGTAAAATAATCTAATTTCTTCATCAATTTAGGCCAATATGTATTCTGCTACATATTTTTGGTAAAAAAATCCCTATAAGCGTTTATTGATTGGTTTACACAAAAGTTCGTATCGTCTACAAACCATGGGATATATTTATGGAATTTTTTTTTTTTTTTACTAGTAATAGCGGCAATCAGTGACTTATAGTGGGACTGCGACATTGGGGCGAACATTCAGGACACTAACTGATACTTTTGACACTTTTTTGGGGACCAGTGACACTAATACAGTGATCAATGCTAAAAAATATGCACTACCACTGTACTAATGACACTGGCTGGGAAGGGGTTAACATCAGGGGCAATCAAAGGGTTAACTGTGTGCATAGCCAGTGTTTTTGTATTGTGTAGGAGGTGCTTTCACTAGGGGAAGGCATTGTTCCTGCTTTGCAGAGACATGGGATTCATGCCTTCCCTACTGACAGAACTGAGATCTGCCTTGTTTACATAGGCAGACCGTTAATCTGGCTCTCTGCCTAATGCTCAGCGGGTGCCGGCAGATATCCAGGCTGCTGTACCTGCAGATCAGCTCCCGTTGTATATAATCACACGGCAACATGCATATGTGCCCCAGACCCAGCAGTGCACGATCACGTACTAGGTACATAATCCTGCGCAGCAGAGCCTGTATATGTAAGTTATACAGCAAGCGGCTAAAAAAATTTATTTTTTTTAAATCCTGCCCAAAATATACTGACCCTGACTTGTGACCCTGACTTGACCCAAACACTGGCACTGACCTTGATCTTTGCCAGGAGAAAGAGATACAAGGTATATTTCCTCTCCATTTACAGAGAGAGAAACACAGGGGCGGGCTTCACAGTGACCGATCACTTTGATAGCCAATCAGAGGCTCTGTGCGCTCCCAGCACAAAGATAGATATGCATATATATGCGGCCCCACAGAAAAAAACCCAGTCCAGTGAGGCCGCATACATGCTTACTGTTGGTGGGAAGGGGTTAAAGTGGTTGTAAAGACTGAAGGTTTTTTTACCTTCAGTGTGCAGCTCCCTCCTTGGCCCCTCAATACTTACCTAAGCCCAATCTCGATCCAGCGATGTGCACAAGAGCCAAGGCTCTCCCTGGTCTCTTCTTCCTCAATGGCTGAGAGACATTAGCTCCCGCTGCTGTCAATCATAGCCAGTGAGAAGGGAGCTGGGGGCAGGGCTGAGCCATGCTCTGTGTGTCTTATGGACAAAGAGAGCCGGCTCAGGCATAGCTCCTGCCTGATTTAGAGGGACTGTCCCTGATTTGAAACAATGTCCTTCTTTCCTCCTCATTTGTCCCTCATTTTGGTTGGATCTATATAGTTGTATATAAAATGCACTATTTATCTTTCAAAAAGTGTTTCCCAGTGCTAAACCTTTCATCCAATTTCTAAATTGTTGCATTTCAAAAGCCTGTAAGAATAGTAGGCGGTTTAACTAGTAATTTTTTTTTATAATTCTCCTTTAACCGCTTGCCGACCGTCGATCGGCAATTGACGGCGACAAGCTGGCTCTCCTGCGCAAATCGCCGTCATATGACGACGGCCGCGGGATCGAGCCTAGTGAGCGTGCGCGCGCCGCCGGAGGCGCGCCCGCGCGCTCACTGTGTTCGGGGAGGGCCAGGGAGCGGGTGCGGCGGAGTCGATCGACTCCGCACGGCCACCCGCGATGCCCCCCCCCTGAGCGTAAGAACGGAGGTCCGTGTAAGTAAACACGGACCTCCGTTCTGTGAAGGGGGAAGGGCTGTGATCACAGCCTTCCTGTACATGAAGGCTGTGACCACTTCCCTTCCCCAGCTAGGGCAGCCCCCATACAGTTAGAACACGCCCAGGGAACATAGTTATCCCTTAGAGCGCCCCCCTGCAGGTTAACCCCTTCACTGCCAATGGCATTTACACAGTAATCAGTGCATTTTTATAGCACTGATCGCTGTATAAATGCCAATGGTCCCAAAAAAGTGTCAAAATGGTCCGACATGTCTGCCCCAATATCGCAGTACCGCTAAAAATCGCAGATCGCCGCCATTACTAGTAAAAAAAAAATAATAATAATAAAAACCCCAGAAATGAATTCTCATCATCCGTAAACATGACCACTTTTGCGCAAACCAATCAATAAATGCCGATTGCAATTTTTTTTTATCGCAAATATGAGGAAGAATATAAATCGGCCAAAACCGATGAAAAAAAATGTTTTTTTATATTTTTTTTTTGGATTTGTATTTTAGCAAAAAGTAAGAAATTTGTTTTTTTTTTTCAAAATTGTCGCTTTTCTTTTGCTTATAGCGGCGATCAGAAATGACGCAGCGGTGATCAAATACCACCAAAAGAAAGCTCTATTTGTGGGAAAAAAAGGATGCAAATTTCGTTTGGGTACAACGTCGCACGACCGCGCAATTGTCAGTTAAAGCAACGCAGTGCCGAATCGCAAAAAGGGCTCCGGTCCTAAAGCAGGAAATCCTTCCGGGGCTGAAGTGGTTAAGGGGGGTTTGGCAGGGGGTGTGTTCTTTGTTTACATACTTTTGACAATAGGTGTCAAATGGTACCATCTCTAAAAGTTGGAAGGTTTGGGCTCGGGGGTGAGCACACACGAGCGCCCCCAGAGCAAGTGGCTTGCTATGGGGGCATTCGGCAGAGGGGAGGAGCCAGGAACTTTGGTGAGGGATCTGAGAGGAGGAGTGGGGGCTGCTTTGTATAAAACTATTGATACAGTAGGTCGGCAGTGGTCACAGCTATCTGTGGCTATTCACACAGCCAGCGGTTCCCTCTGGTGATCGCTGCTGGATGCACACAAAGGAAATATGTATGTAGGTAGGTACTGATGATCACTGCTTGCCCAACAGGAACTTAGGTCAACTGCAGTCCTGGGACTTTCTTGGCAGGTCAGGATGAGGGTCGGGATCCTGCAGGAGAGAGAGGGGGAAGGGGAGGGGAGCCTTACCTATACAGTTGGAGATGGATGCCGGATTTGGGATTGCCCGTATCTTACTGAAGAGTTAAATTCCAGACATGAACTAAGTCAACATGGCACTTTAGCTTGAAAAGGTATGCCAGGGCAGCCACAAGCCTGTAGTTAGGGATTTGGGATGTTAGGAAACGCTTGCGCTTTATCTTGGACTGTCTATTGTCGCTGTCATCATGTTAACTTATTCTTTGAGTAAAATGTTTTAAACTTTGCCTAAAGGGGTGCAATGTAAGTAACCGACACATATAGTCTATAGCTCAGGTCACTAAAACACATTTAATGGTATAAGGAGTTCATACAATGTGAAGATACAAGTGGTTACCAAGGGTAACTAAGGTTTCTCTAGCAGCCTGTTGTTAAGCGTGTACATGTGGCAGGTGAGATAATGTCTTGCAGTGAGGGAGATGTTATCGGCACTCCTTCTGCAGCAATTCATCTCCCATAGCAACCGGAGCAGATCTGCACCACCGGGGCCCTCAGGCTGTGCACAGGTACGGAAGAACAAGAGTTAAGTGAAGTGAAGTGCACGTGTGGAGTCCGCACTAGGTGCCCGGCAGGACCCCATACCATTACTGTGAGTGAGGAGGCAGTGATATGGTGGAGAGGGCAAGGGCTCCTGCAAGTCCCTCCTAACTGTGCAAGTGACTGTGTTGGTGTATATGTCATCAAGAGAGTTTACTAGAGTTTGCTCATGTTTAGTCATCTACCGGGTCGTGAGCATGGCTCAAGTAAAAGTACCCCATATGTAGTGCAGTGACCCTATACAAAGTGCCTAGTGTAGCCCAAAAGAACCCCCACAGCCTAGCAGGCCTCTCATGTGACCCTTGCTTGGTGCCTAACGAGGAGGGAAACATGGAGGATGTGACCACTACCCCAGCACCCTGCACTTACAGGTAGCTGCACCGTACCATAGACTTCTATTATATCCTGTGGGTCCGGTGCGCTTTCTGAAAGCAGGAATTTTGGTAGACTTACAGAAAGTGCACAAGATCCGCAAGATATAATAGAAGTCTATGGCAAAGCGCAGCTAACCCGCAGGAAAACAGCAGGTGCATTACGCTGAACCCGCAGTGTAGGTAAACTGCACCCCATCAGTGTGAAAGCAGCCTTATAGGGGGCTCAGGACAGTAAGAGTTCTTTACATTTGCGATTTGGGGGGTAAAACCCCACAGTTCATTGTGGCCCTTGGCCAATTACCTAATTACTTAAGTGGTCTTTGCTTTTCAAAAGGTGGAGCACCCCTGCTCTACAGGGTAGTTAGTTTGGGGCTTAGAATGGGTGTGGAGCTAGGTTAAGTTTACATGCGATTTGACTGCACTTCTCCTTTGAGGATGGTATAGTACAGTGGTTCTCAACTCCGGTTCTCGGGACCCCCCAACAGGCCAGGTTTGCAGGATTACTGAAATGCATCACAGGTGATCTAATTTGCTGCTCAGTGATTGCAGTGTTCTAGTCTGCATCTCCCCAAGGTAATACTTAAAATCTGGCCTGTTGGTGGGTCCCGAGGACCGGAGTTGAGAACCACTGGTATAGTATATATATATATATATTTTTTTTAGTTGGAGGTGAATTGGAACACCTGTCAGTTTTTATTGATGTCTGTGCCCCTGTTAGGGAGATTTCCTATCTCTATTTGGCCCGTTTATGGTTATCATCGCTAAATACCAATTTTTGGGTTCTCCCCAGAAAAGTAATAGAGGGTAAATCTTGCAATGGGGACACTAGTTCTGGTGACCCAAGGAATTCCCTTAAAGTAAACCTAAAGGCAAAACTTTTTTTTTTTTTTTTAGTTTCGGATAAAGTTTAGAGGGACTAGAATACTTGTCAGATTTTTAATGCTGTCTGTGCCCCCCTTAGGAAGACTCAACCTTTCTATTTATTCTGTTTACCATTATCATTAACCGCTTGCCGACCGCCGATCGACAATTGACGGCGACAAGCTGGCTCTCCTGCGCAAATCGCTGTCATACGACGGCGGCCGCGGGATCGAGCCTAGTGAGCGCGCGCCGCCGGAGGCGCGCCCGCGCGCTCACTGTGTTCGGGGTGGGCCAGGGAGCTCGACTCCGCCGGCCACCCGCGATGCCCCCCCGGAGCGAAGGAACGGAGGTCCGTGTATGTAAACACGGACCTCCGTTCTGTGTGAGGGGGAAGGGCTGTGTATACTTCCTGTGTAGGAAGGCTGTGACCACTGTGACCACAAATATGAGGAAGAATATAAATCGGCCAAAAACTGTGAAAAAAAATGTTTTTTTATATTTTTTGTATTCTAGCAAAAAGTAAGAAATTTGGGGTTTTTTTGCAAAATTGTCGCTCTTCTTTTGTTTATAGCGGCGATCAGAAATGACGCAGAGGGGATCAAATACCACCAAAAGAAAGCTCTATTTGTGGGAAAAAAAGGACGCAAATTTCGTTTGGGTACAACGTCGCACGACCGCGCAATTTTCAGTTAAAGCGACGCAAAAAGGGCTCCGGTCCTAAAGCTGGAAATCCTTCCGGGGCTGAAGTGATTAAAAGTGAAAGTAAAAGAAAAACCCATTTTGGGTTGTCCCTAGAACATGCAACAGAGGGGAAATCTTCCAACGTGGACACTTCTGGTGACCTGGGGGGTCCCCAAGTAATTCCCTTAGTGTGACTCCTTCCCACGAATCACCGTAGCTGTGCTGTGGCATGGGTACTCGCTTTTGTGGGTGCATGTGTGCCGCTGGAGGTATGTGCGTGCTCCCATTGGTCAGCGGGGGAGCCAATCAGCTCGTTGTCCGCCGGCCACCTGCGATCATTCCCCGCAGTGACAGAACGGGGATCTGCCTGTGTAAACAAGGCAGATCCCCGTTCTGACAGGAGAGATCAAACAGATCCTGTCTTTCTGCTATGCAGGAAGACGGATGTGTTTGTTTCCCCAGGCAGCCCATCCCCCATACAGTTAGAAACACCTCCCAGGGAGCACATTTAACCCTTTGATTGCCCCTGATGTTAACCCCTTGCCTGCCAGTGCCATAATACAATAACAGTGCATATTTTTAGCACCGATTACTGCAATAATGTCACTGGTTCCCAAAAAAGTGTCAAAAATGTAAATTAGGTGTCCAATCTGTTCGCCGCAATGTTGCAGTTCCGCTAAAAATCACTGATCGCCGCCATTACTAGTAAATAAAATAAAAAATGACATAAATCTATCTCCTATTTTGTAGACGTGATAACTTTTGCGCAAACCAATCAATATATGCTGATTGCGATTTTTTTTTTTGACTAAAAATATGTAGCAGAATAAATATTGGCCTAAACTGATGAATAAATTAGTTTTTTTACAGTTTTTTTTGGAAATGTTTTATAGCAAAAAGTAAAACTTTTTTTTTTTTTCAAAATTGTCGCTCTTTTCTGGTTTATAGCGCAAAAAATAAAAACCACAGAGATGATCAAATACCACCAAAAGAAAGCTCTATTTGCGGGAAAAAAGGGACATCAATTTTGTTTGGGTTTGTTTCGCGCAGTTGTCAGTTAAAGCAGCACAGTGCTGTATCGAAAAAAAATGGCCTGTTCATTAAGGGGGAAATCCTGAAATCCTTCCGGTCCTTAAGTGGTTAATGCATAGAATGCTAATGCTATTACTAAACCCAGGAATATGAAAATAGTTCATATGCTCCCTCACAGTGCCCACAGCTTATACATCTTCTTTTTACATTAACCACTTGCCGACCAGCCGCCGTCATTTTACGGCGGCAGGTCAGCTCGTTACTGCGAATCACCGTCATTGTACGCCGGTCCGGGAACGGGTTTTGTGGGCGCTCCCACTGGCCAACGGGGGAGACAATCAGCGGTTGGGGCGGACAAGATGTCCGCCGGCCACCCACAATCGTTCCCTGCAGTGACAGAACAGGGATCTGCCTGTGTAAACAAGGCAGATCTCCGTTCTGTCAGGGGAGATCACACAGATCCTGTCTTTCTGCTATGCAGGAAGACGGATCTGTGTGTCTCCCCAGGCAGCCCATCCCCCATACAGTTAGTAAACACAGTGAGGGAACACATTTAACCCTTTGATCACCCCTGATGTTAACCCCTTCCCTCCCAGTGTCATTAGTGCAGTACCAGTGCATATTTTTAGCACTGATTACTGTAATAATGTCACTGGTTCCCAAAATAGTGTAAAAATGTCAGTTAGGTGTCCGATATGTCCGCCGCAATGTCGCAGTCCCACTAAAAATTGCAGATCTCCACAATTACTATTAAAAAATTAAAATAAAAATGCCATAAATCTATTCCCAATTTCTACATGCTACAACTTTTGCGCAAAACAATCAATATACGCTTATTGCAATTTTTTTTACCAAAGATATGTAGCAGAATACATATTGGCCTAAACTGATGAAGAAATGTGTGTTTTTATATATATATATATATATATATATATATATATATGTTTTATAGCAACAAGTAAAAAATATTGTTTTTTTTTTCAGAATTGTCGCTTTTTTTTGTTCATAGCGCAAAAAATAAAAACTGCAGAGGTGATCAAATACCACCAAAAGAAAGCTCTATTCAGGGGGAAAAAGGACGTCAATTTTGTCTGGGTACAAAGTCGCACGGCCGCGCAATTTTCAGTTAAACCGGCGCAGTGCCGTATCACAAAAAATGGTCTGGTCATTAAGGGGGAAATCCTTACAGTTCTTAAGTGGTTAAAATACTGCCACTACAAAAACTGCAGGGTCTGCCTGAGCGCTCAGTATTCAGGTAGGAGGAGATTTCCACTACAGTCTATATACACGCCCACATGTGTGATGTCAATATCATGTGACCTGGCTAACTCTGAGAACAAAGAAATGTTCTCTCCAGCAAACGAGACGAAAGTGAGCATGTGCAGCTTTACTTTACTACTCTGACTGTGTATTATCAAGAGAGACCCTGCAGGAGAGGAGGATCTGTCCTTACAGGATCAAAGAGCCTTTTTACATAATGCAGAGGATTAACCCTTTAGGTTCTACAGTGACAAACATGCTATTCTGCACATACAGACAGATTTTACTGTTGTGGGTTTAGTAACACATTGATAAAAAAAAAAAAACTTCTGCCTTTACAATCTTTTTAAAGTGGTTGTCAACTCGTGACAACCACTTTAACCTACAGGTAAGCCTATGATAAGGCTTACCTGTAGCTGTCCTGCATATCTCCCAAACCTGCACAGTTCAGGAGATATGGAGTGTATTTGCTGTGCCGACATCCTGTCGCTACATGCGCAGTGAAGAAACGGCTTCCGTGCCCTGACTGGCGGCTCCCGCGCGCATGCGCGGGAGTGACGTCACGCAACTCCGGCCAGTCACAGCGCCAGAGTCGCGGCCCCGGAAGGAAGAGGGTCTGAAGATGGATGCCGCCAGGACAGGGGACAGCGCTGGACGTCGCAGGCTTCGTTTACAGGTAAGTGGCACAGAATGGGCTACTATGTGATGCATAGTAGCCCATTATGCTTCTACATTACAGGGGAATATAGAGGAAAGTAAACCCCATCTGGGTTTACTTCCTCTTTAACTCAAGCAACAAAGCAATAATACTTCAACTGTAATGTTAATCTTCATAACACATCACTAGAAGCACCATCATGGCTAACAGAGGACAAATTAGAAATAGGCTTGATAAACTTAACATTAATAACTCACCAGGACCAGATGGCTTACACCCGAGGGTCCTTAAGGAACTCAGCCAAGTGATAGCCAGACCATTGTTCCTAATATTTATGGACAGTCTACAGACTGGACTTATACCAGCTGATTAGAGAAAAGCCAATGTAGCACCGGTATTTAAAAAAGGGCCAAAATACATCCCTGGGAACTACAAACCAGTTAGCCTAACATCAATAATCTGCAAGCTCTTGGAGCGGATGATGAGGGATTATATACAGGATTTTAGTAATACAAATGGTATAATTAGCAGTAATCAGCACGGTTTCATGAAGAATTGTTCTTCCCAGACCAATCTATTAACCTTCTATGAGGAGGTGAGCTGCCATCTAGATAAAGGAAGGCTGGTAGATGTGGTGTTCCTGGATTTGGCAAAGGCATTCAATACAGTTCCCCATAAATGTTTACTGTACAAACTAAGGTTGGTCGGCATGGATCAAAGGGTGAGCACATGGATTAAAAACTGGCTACGGGGCGAGTCCAGAGGGTGTGATAAATGGGGGGTACTAGGAATGATCTGGTGTGGAAAGTGGGGTCCCTTAGGGTTCTGTCCTGGAACCAATCCTATTTAATTTATTCATAAACAATCTGGAGGATGGGATAAACAGCTAAATCTCAATATTTGCAGACCATACAAAGCTAAGCAGGGCAATAACGTCTACACAGGATGTGGAAACCTTGCAAGAAGATCTAAACAAATTAATGGGGTGGGCAACTACATAGCAAATGAGGTTTAATGTTGGGAAATGTAAAATAATGCATTTGGGTGCCAAAAATACGAACGCAAGTTACTCGCTAGGAGGAGAACCTCTGGGGGAATCTAGGATGGAAAAGGACCTAGGGGTCCTAGTAGATGACAGGCTCAGCAAAGGCTGCTGCAAGCAAAGCCAACAGAATATTAGCATGCATCAAAATGGGGATTCACTCCAGAGATATAATGATAATTCTCCCACTATACAAGACTCTTGTCCGGCCGCACCTGGAATATGCAATTTCTGAGCACGAGTCATCAGAAGGGATGTGCTGGGACTGGAGAAGGGCAACAAAGCTAATAAAGGAACTGGAGGATCTCAGCTATGGGGAAAGACTACAAGCATTGAACTTGTTCTCTCTGGAGAAAAGACGCTTGAGAGGGGATATGATATCAATGTACAAATACTGTACTGGTGACCAGGGCCGGTACAAAGGGGGGGGGGCGGAGGGGTGGCTGCCCCGGGCGTCTGTAGCATGAGAGGTGGAGGCAGGGCCAGATTAACATAGGGACTATTGGAGCTGCAGCCCCCTTCCTTAAGATAGGCCCAGCCCAATGGTGTGAGTGAGTCACTAATACTGCCCAGCCCTGCTCTGTATACAGTGTACACATGATTGATATGTAAATTGCGGCAGCATATTTCATTTGATGTAACAAAAAACTGTTTGCATTTTCATTTTATTTCCATAAAAAGGTCCACCAAAATCTTCAGCACCAGGCCCATGATGCTCTTAATCTGGCCCTGGGTGGAGGGGACGCTGTCAGTGTCTGCGACTGTTAGCTGACAGAAGTAGTGACAGTGGCATCACTACTTCTGTTAGCTTCACACTCCTGTGACAGTCTGTAGCTCTCTTCCATCAGCACATAAGATCGGGACTTAGTTTGCTTAACCGTCCCCCATCTCCTCCTAGCAAAGAACGTGGGTGAGGGCGGGTAAACAAACTCTGTATAGATCTGATCTGACATCCAGTGGCATGCCCAAGCTGTGATCCCAGTCCCCTTCAGCAGCGGCATCTCTCCCGCCAGCTGCAAAGGTGTTAGAGAAGTGCCTGCAAAAAGGCACTGTGTGGACTTTTAGGGCGCTCCCGCGTGTTCACTCGCGTTCACGCGCCCGCGCCGGAAACGGCGCCAACCGGCTCTATATCAGCTCAGCAAGCCCTGCAGCAAGTGCTGTCTGATCTACAGCATGTAGTTTATGTTTCATGACCAACCTGTATCTGATTCTTTGTTCCTGTGACCCGGCCTGCCTGACCTTGCTGATTTCTGCGCGCACCGACCCCTGGACTGCCTACGACCACTCTCTTGTCTCGCCCTCCTGTACTTTGCCTGCCTGCCTGTTGATGACCTTGCCTGAACCTGACCATCCATCTGCCTGCTCCTCCTGTACCGCACCGCCAGCCTGTTTCACGACCCAGCCTGTACGACCATTCTGCAAGTGCACGAGTGCACCAACGGACTTCTACCAACACCAGTAACCCAGGCCGACCCTCGTGCCATCCTGCACTCCCGAGCCTCCTGTCTACTCTACCAGGGGTTCCCGAGTCAGGGTCGTAAGGGAGGTTACTCACTGCATAAGTCAGACTCATCCGCCAGGTACGTGACAAAAGGCTTAGAAATCGGCTTCTCCCAAGACTCCTCCTCAGCTCTGACATGCCAACATGAGGAGGAGCGCTGGAAGAAGGACATCACAGAGCGCTGTATCTGAGGTCTATGTGTATGAGGGAAGAGCACTGGGGGCACAATGGGGGGGAGTTGGAGATGAGAGCATTTGTAGGGAGAAGATGATTACTTCTTTTCTTCTAGGTGGGATCGATATCAGTGGGGAGGGGTGGTATTTGTGTGTGATTGTGCTAGTAAGGGAATTCTGGGGGGGGGGGGGGGGTT
>BLSH010297483.1:19773-32425 GCA_018402905.1 Glandirana rugosa | reverse complement strand
AGACATTTTAGCAGATGACAATACAACGTGTGTTAGAATAGTATTGTAAAAAATTACGTGTACGAATAGAAATTGGGGGACATACCCGTTTGTCAACGAACTATAACGAGTTTTGGAAGTTATTTTTACTACTGTGGTCTTTTTTCTTTCTCTTTTCTTTTACGGTTTGGACAAATTTATTTATTAATGATTTTTTTACGTTTTTGAATTTTGTAAATATTGTAAAAAATTCTAAACATAATAACAACAATTTTAATATGATAAATGTAATAAAATATATTAAAATAAGTTAACAATGGAAAATATTTAATGGAGAAAGAGGAGAGATGAGCAGAGAGGGGAGGTGGGAGAGAGAAAGAGAGAGGACAATGTATAAAAAAGGAAATAAAAAAAGTAGTTTAAAATAATTTATAAAAGGTAACAATTGAATAAAATTATATAAAATAATGTAAATAGTATAATTTTAACAACAATAATACAAATCTTAAAAAATGTTATAAATGTTTTAAGTTTTTGCATTTTTTTAGTAATTATTTATTTAAACAGGTTTGGCATTTTCTTTTCTCTTTCTTTTTTCTGGTGTCATCATTTTTATTGAAGGTTTTGAGCAATATCAAGCAACTGTTTGCCCATACAGGGGGTTAAAGATAAGCATGTGCATTAAAAAATGTTATGATAAGATTGTGTGCAACATAACAGTAGACGATTTTACAGAAGGTCACCTACGTGACCTTGCGGTCGGAGCTGCAGGTCTGCACGGACTGCGACAACTCTAGGGTTATTTTCCTTTTTTTATATATAAATTGTTGTATATCTCTTTCTTTTCTCTCTCTCTCTCTCTCTTTCTCTGGAATTAAATAAATAATGCTTGCTTTGCAATGTGGTCATTTGGGAGTGAAAATGAGCCGAGGAGAGTATTAGGAAAAAAAAACACTTGTTAATGCTAAAGCTCAAAAATGCACATAAACGCATAATAAAAAGCGGGAAAATTTGTGTTTTTAACTCTGTTCTTTTCCTGCTAGCAGTTCTAGCGGATTTAGGTTACCTAGCGTGCATAAGGCTTTAAACTCAAAAGCAATATAATACATTATGTTTTTTGAATTTAAAGTGTTTTTTTTAGTTTTGTATAGAGTAGGTAAGGGTTAAAGTGCCTGTCAGGTTTTTATTGCTGTTTGTCCCTGTTAGGGAGATTTACTCTGTTCTGGCGACCCTTGTTGCTGGGTCTGATAGTGAGGAATAAATCTGAAATTTTGAGTTATCAGTGGAACAGGAACAGAGGACAAATCTTCCAATAGGGACAATTGCCTAAGAGGGGGTTCCCTTCACTTTAGAGAGATTTTTTCTTACTTCCTATTGTGTCTTTTAGACAGGAAGTGAAGGGAGATCTTCAGCTCAGGGGAGTAGAGAATTCAAATTTCCCTGGACCCAAAGTTTCCCAGAGTTGGGCTTTAGGTATTTCCTACTCTGTACAAATTGTAGAAAAAAATAGGTGTAGATAAAGTGGGTTTAAAACCAAGAACCAAATTGCAATATATTGTAGCTTACCAGTTTCTAGATATGCATGAAGCTTAAGGACACATTTGAGCCAAAAATGCCTCTTTTGCATTTTGTGTTTTTTTTAACCTCTAAACGCCCCTCCATGTTAACCTGCGTGTCCATGTACACATAGGAGTTTAGAGGAGTTTAACAGGTTCCCCACCGCGCGCCATCTTTTCACGGCGGCAGTCGGGGAGCCCTGCGCGAATCGTAAATAAGCGGCAATCCGCATTTGGCCACCAGGGGGCGCGCGCCGGCGGCACTCCTGGGGAGTGTGCCCGCGGCTCGGGCGGGCCCAATGTCCGCCGGCGAGCCGCGATGAGCGGCTACAGGGAAAGAATGGGGAACCGCCGATGTAAACACGGCGGTTCCCCGCCCTGTCAGTGGGGCATGAGAGATCTACTGATCCCTGTCACTGGGATCAGTTAGATCTCTCATGCCCATGTTAGCCCAACCCCCACAGTAAGAACACACCCAGGGAACACGATTAACCCCTAGCTCTCCCCCTCCAGGTTAACCCCTTCACTGCCAATGACATTTATACAGTAATCAGTGGACATTTAAATTTCTGATCGCTGAATAAATGTCATTGGTCCCAAAAAAGTGTCAAAAATGTTCCGACATGTCTGCCCCAATATCGCATTACCGCTAAAAATCGCAGATCGCCGCCATTACTAGTAAAAAAAAAAAAAAAAAAAACCCCAGAAATGAATTCTCACCATCCGTAAACGCGGCCACTTTTGCGCAAACCAATCAATAAACGCTGATTGCAATTTTTTTATCGCATATATGAGGAAGAATATAAATCGGCCAAAAACGGTGAAAAAAAAATTTTTTTATATTTTTTTTTTGGATTTGAATTTTAGCAAAAAGTAAGAAATTTGGGTTTTCTTGCAAAATGGTCCCTCTTCTTTTGTTTATAGCGGCGATAAGAAATGATGCAGAGGCAATCAAATACCACCAAAAGAAAGCTCTATTTGTGGGAAAAAAAGGACGCAAATTTTGTTTGGGTACAACGTCGCAGGACCGCGCAATTGTCAGTTAAAGCGACGCAGCGCCGAATCGCAAAAAGTGCTCTGGTCCTAAAGTGGGAAATTCTTCCGGGGCTGAAGTGGAAGGGAAGTTTAGAGGCAGAAAAAAAATGAATTGTGCATTCGGGAGAGGAGCTTTTGAGCATAAAACACGCTCAAAAGCACCTAAATGCACATTGAATATTAACGCCTTCCCGCAATGATGCATTCTAATGGCCAATAGCATCTATTAATGGCAGACACACAGAAAGGTGCATGAATGTGCATGCAAAAACGCCATGTTTACTGAGTTTTTGCTGCTGCTAAACTCTTGTAGGAGAAAAAAGTGTCAATAGAATACAGAAGCCTAAATCTGCCACCTTGCAATCACCTAATATGTTTTCTTATAATTGCAGTATTTGCTAAGCCGTTTACGTTTTAAATAGTAATTTGCAGAGAATGTAATGAATTCTATCACGTGCAAACATAAACCCTGCAATTCGAGATCTTATTATTTATTATTATTATTTTTTTATTTTTTATTTTTATTGTACGCAGTTGTGGCTTTCCACGTGCCATTGTCCCACAGGTACAGACAATACAGACAGCACAGCCTCTATATCACAAAGTATTTGCCATCGCTGATCCCCAATAGATAAGACATGAATATTCATGCCCTCCATCATCTTCCATTTGTTTCTCCCCGTGGGAGAGGATTAATGAAAACACAATAATAATTATGTTCTCTTCTGGAATGCACAGCCATGATTAAGTCTGGCGCTAAATGTATTACATTCTTGTAATTATGCTTCTCTTTCATTGTGTAAAAATGTTTAATGCCTACTTAATATACCCTTTATTAGTTGATGAAATATCTGCACAATACAATAGCTGGTCATAAAGAACGGCACATTAACAAAAATAACTGCCACATAGCTTGTAATAATTATTTATTTATAATCACTATTGCAGCATGCAAATCATTTTTCTTGCCTGTTCTCTTTCATTTTTATACATTCAATGTAAAAGCATTTTGTTTTATCGGTTACTTAAGTGCAAAAAACAAACAAACAATCTTGTATGAGCCAACAACACAGTGCCTCATGTAATTTAGAGGTTTTCCTCTTTTTTTGGGTCTAGTTATAAAAAAACTCCACTAATGTGACAAATAAAGAGGGGCCGAACACCCCCCCCCCCCCGTTCAGTTCACACCAGAACTCCCCGAACAGTGAAAAAAGTTCTGACCCCCAACAGGGAACCCCATTGAAGTCTATGGGAGAACTTGAAAAATCAATAGTTTCGATTTGGAAGGCTTATATGTAAGTTATTGGCCATATAAAGTGTATAAGGGTCCAGGTACTGCCCTGGGGGACATGTATCATTGCAATTAAAAAAAAAAAAACAATTGTTTTTAAGGGAGCAGTGATTTTAATGATGCTTAAAGTGCAACAAAAAAATGAAAAAATCCTTTAAATATAGTGCCTGAGGGGTCCCCTTAGTCTGCCTGTAAAGTGGCATATCTGTACCTTGCATAGAATATGCTTCAGCTAAAATGACATTTCTAAAGAAAAAAAAAGAGTCAAATCGCAGTTAAGCCTCATACACACGGTGCAATTGTTGTACGACCTCACGTCCATCTTTAGCCAAAATTGGCTGTCCGTGGTTTTGTCTAGCGTACTGATGGTAGTAAAGTTATCATTCAACAAAGGTGAACGTAGTGACGTGCTACGAGTGTATAAGGAGGAAGTTCAGTTTTCATGCGTCACCCTTTGGGCCCCTTCCACTGATTTCATGTTTACATGATCGAACACTTCCGACTCGTTCTTGGGTTCCGAACATGCCTGTTTGTACTTTCAACTTTTGTTTGCCCAACTTCTATACCCCAAATGCCCAAAATCGGACTACGCCTTGTCGGCAGACAAAAGTTTTCTAGTCTGCTCATACAACTTTTGTTGGACGATAATTCAAAATCGGCTGTCGAATGGAGCGTACTAACGGTCAGATTATCGGACTACAGGCTGTCGTACAACAATTTTAGGCCAATAATTGTACCGTGTGTATGGGCCTTTAGATTGACTTGTGGTTGCAATTGCCGGCACCTGGCTATTTAAAAAAAATAAATAAAGAAAAAAAAAAACGGCTTGGAGTCCCCCCCCAGTCCATAACAGATCAAAGGGTCTGGTATGGATTTTAAGGGGAACCTCACACCAACATTTTTAAAAAATGGTGTGGGGTCCCCCCCAAAATCCATACCAGACCCTTATCTGAGCACGCAGCCTGGCAGGTCAGGAAAGGGGGGAGGTGCCCTCAACATGGAGGGGGTGCTTTGGGGCAGGGGGTGGCTCTGCACCAACCCAACATGCACCAAAGGGTCTGGTATGGACTGGGGGGACCCTACGCATTTCTTTTTCCTGGCAATTTTTTTAAAATTCAGCTGTCAGTGGAGAAGCCCGTTGACAGCTGATGACTCATCGGTTGTTAAGGATGCCGCGGCCCCGCTCCTTAACAACTGCTTTTGCTGCACCCTGATTGGGCAAAGCTTTGCCCAATCAGGGAGCAGAATGCAGCGCACACTGCATTGCAGGGCATTCGGCGGGACTGAACCATTTGGCCAACGCTAGTGGCAAACATGCACACAGCTGTAATGAAAAATCGCTGTATTTCGTTTAATATGATTATCTCCTATGATCATATTCGCCATCTAGTGGCCATAATGTTTTTTTATAATTGAGCTATTTTTCCAGAAAAATACGGCACTATGGCTAGAGGCCTAAGGATCCCCACACCGGTACTCAGCATAGGGATAGGGGAACAAGTGTCTAAGTGCGCTAATGCAAAAGTGTAAGCATGCCAAGGAGGAGACACTGCTCAAACCGCCCCTGTGCAGCACTGGCTGAGGCCACATACATTGTGATAACACAGGGACGGTTTGAGCAGCGTCTCATCCTTGGCATCCTTGTTGGTCCTACTACATAACGTGGGAGCGCCATCTGTAGTCACTATCCCACTCCCCTGCTATCCTTGGCAACTTTGTTAGCAAAAATCAATATTTTATTATCAAAGGAAAACTGGTCCCAAATAGTAAAAATAAAATAATTTTTTGAAAATTTAGCTGTACATTTCTTGGTACTGCTATAACCTACTGTCACGTACCTGGTGGTAGAGTCTGACTTATGCAGTAGGCAACCTCTCTTACAGCCCTGGTTCCAGAACCCCTGGTAGAGTAGACAGGGAGCGCTGGAGCACAGGGGTGCATGAGGGCTGGATGGGACACTGCTGGTGGTATGAAGTTGTCCCGTAGTCCGTGCTAGGCTGAAGAGTAGTGGTGCAGGCCGGGTCGTTAACTTGCGGTCAGAGCGGTACAGAAGGAGCGGGCAATTGGATGGTCGGGTGCAGGCAGGGTCGTTAACAGGCAGGCAGGTGAGGTACAGAAGGAGCAGGCAATCGGATGGTTGGGTGCAGGCAGGGTCATTAACAGGCAGGCAGGTGAGGTACAGTACAGAAGGAGCAGGCAATCGGATGGTCATAGACAAGCTGGGGGCGGTGCGGGCGGAGTTCAAGCAGACGTGGGTTCAGGCCGGGTCACAGGTAATGAGGAAGCTCAGAACGGGTAGCTCAGGAACACAATAACGCTGTAGAACGGACAGCACTTGCTACAGGAAGCACACTGTTTAAATAGAGCTGCCCGGCCCCACCTCCTCCGGGAGCTTGAGGAAACAACAACAAAGTGCAAACAAGTCCTAAGCACAGTCTTCTTCTAACACCTACCCCCAAAGAACAACCCAAAATAAATTCTCCTGCTCCTGACGATAGCAGTTATACCACATATGTGTATGTTAGTTGTTCTTTGTACCCATAATACAGCCCAAAAACAGTAGTGCACAGTTTGCTTTTTTTCTTTTATCCTACCTAAAACAAACTGACACTAACTGATACTGATATTAATTTAAAAAAAAAAATGTTGTCCCTCCCAAAAAATACTGACCCTGACTATGAATGTTGACCCCAACCTTGATACAAACACTAACCCTGGCACTGGCCTAGATCAAAACGTAAGCTAGTTATTTTGTGGTATTTTTTTATTATTATTTAATTAATTTATTTTTTATGCCTTTTTTTCTGTGCAAGGAAAAAGAGATACAACGTATCTCTATCCTCCATTTACAGAAAAAGAAAACATGGGAGTGGGCTTCATAGTGGCTGGTCACTGTGATAGTCATTTAGAGGCTATCACAGCGATCAGGTGACCTGGAATCTGGGTTCCGAGACATCCGAGTTCTGGGTCCCGATCACTAGTATGGGACCCGGGGCTAGGGTTGCCACCTTTTCTTCAAGCCAAACCCGAACACTTTAGCAGCACACAGTAATTTTTTTTTTGTTTTGTATGCGCTATAGGATTGTAAAAGACCTGGGGCACCTTTGGGCACTCTAAAGAGAATAGTAATGTGGCGCACATAGTGCCCTCTCACCCTCCTGTCAAGCCCTGTTCTGAGCCACATTTCTGTCTGAATAATGTGTCCGGGTTTCAGGTGGACTGACACCCGGACACATGATTCAAAACCCGAACAGTCCAGGTGAATCCTGGACAGGTGGCAACCCTACCCGGGGCTCATGGTCACTTACTTTATTTCTGAAATATGAAGTGAGTGGTGCTGCACTGTTGTTGAATGACAATAATACTGTGTGTCACAGGTGTAATATTTAGATGATCCACAAGATGGCAATATAGGCGAGAATGGAACAATACACTTACTATAACAGGTGACAAGCAGTGTATACAACAAATCATAAATGTAAAAGCCCACCGTGAATGACTAATAAAACAATAGCCATGTGCAAATAAAGTAAACAAATGCATACATATGATAACAATAAAAATGTGGTATGAAAAAATGTCTCTAAAAAGTCCTAGGTAACATGAAATAATGTGCTGGGATCTTTCACCGCATAATCTAAAGGAAAGTGATCGGTGTGTCTCTTCAATCCATGCAGTGACACTTCTATGTGAAATGGCCTTTCACCTTACTGCTGTAAGGTAACAGCATAAAAAAGACATAAATTCCAGAATCTTCTGTGGATCCACGCAAAGATGGTTGATGGTTTTAAGATTGCAGAATGTAGATATAATCTCTTAAGGGACCTCTCTATTATTATCCGGGGGATACAGACTTCTTTGCAGTATGCTCCCACACTCATCCAGTCATGGGAGAGAGATATAGGGGGGGAGAAGGGGAATGCCCAGATAGTGTAGTATGTATAAAAACTATATTTTATTTTTAAAATACTTTACATAAAGCACTCACATTGAGCAGACTGGGATGCTGTATCTCATCCATGAGCGCCGAGATTGTCTCCTGCGTCACTTCCGGTGTGCTGTCAGCCAATCCCGATGCGTATCGTCACAGTCATATAACTTCATCAGGGAATTACTTTATTTTCTGCATGTATCTGTTTTCGCTTCCTCCTTTAGTGGCAGTGGCGCCGCACGTCATTTCCAGCTTTGCATTGGCTCCTGGGAGATGCGTGTCATCAATCCCAGGAGACAATGGGCATCGCCAGCTCATAGCATTGCGTTATTTCCAAAAGGGTAACCAGGCTTTTGTTGCCATTGTTACCCTAGCTTCTTATGTACAGTGATTGGCGGTGTTGGAGGCGACTGGAGCAGCATTACTAGATTCAAAGGGCTGGTTTCCATTTGCTCTGCAAAGGCTGATTAACTTCCTGATTCCTGGAAGGGGAGAAGAGTTTTCCATAGCAAAAGGGGTTCCAATTTCCTTCGACCAGTGGCGGCTGGTGAAATTTTAGGATGGGGGGCGCCAGACCCCGCCCTTCCTTTTTGACCCCTCCCACTTCTCATAAGCCCCATCCCTTATAGTTTCCACCCCTTGTGTCAGGAGTATACCCCCCCCCCCCACCGATGTCAAGACAAGTCCCACACTTACCCCATCTAATAGGCAGGTGTGCAGAGATCGGCTTGCAGAGAGTGGGCAGACAGTGTGCTGAGGCAGCACTGTTTGGCATTTCAAATGCCCCTGAACTGGCGTCTGAACCCATTTTTTTGCGTTCCAAAAAAAGCCTTTAAACTCAACTGCCTGGAGATGACCTTAAACGACCCTGTGTAGATGAACTGATAAGATAACATAGTGGAAAGTTCAGGGGCAGCTGAAAAAAAACACCCAAATGCCTCTAAATGTCCGTTTACCAGCAGCAGTTTAAATGAGGCCTTATAGAATAAAACGGTGGCATTTGCATTTTTTATGTCACACGATAATTGTGTTACTGTTTACTGCAGCTATATTTTTTAGTAAAATATACACTCAATTTTTTTTTTTTTAGATCCCAAGTTGTTTGGTTAAATATAAATAATGAAGTTGTTTCAAGTAAATAGATACCAAATATGTCAAACTTGCGACATTGTAAAAGCCTTTACAGGCCATAAGTTGAGCAATACCAGTGAATGATAGCACTAGAATTATTGCCCTCACCAGTGTGCATTTGTTCATATGTGTGTGTGCATGAGTATGGAAGCTTTAGGCTGGGTTCACATCTATGCTAATTGGATGCGGCTTAAACCGCTCCAATTCGCAGGACACTGGAAAACACATTGTTTTCAATGTGTCCTGTTCACATAGGTGCGGTGCATTTGCACTCCGCATTGCACAGAAACCGGGTGCGGTGCAAATTCCTAGCCCATTATGTTCAATGGGAACGCATCCAACACGGAGATGTGTTCCACATTGAAAAGGATTCTTTCTCCCTGCTCGCGACCCCTCCCCCCTCCCTCCCCGGGCAGCTGCTGTGTTGTGAGGACGGACAGGAGCCGCCCAACGACGGCTCCATCCCTTCTCAGCAGCAAACAGGCTGGAATTCACACCGGAATGATGTTAATCCAGCCTTACAAAAATCTTGGCTTGGGTGTTTTTTATTTATTTTATTAAATTGTAAGTTGAGGTGAGTATATCATGGATTAAAGGCTGCTCTGTCCCTAAATACTACACAAAAATTAATTTCCCATATAACTTTATGACAGCCAAAAAATTATTGCAAACATTTTTTTTCTCACATGAGTAAATAGACCAGATTTTTCTGCTCCTGGTCTATATACTCATGTGAGCTGATTCTTTGTGGCCAAAAGCTTTTCATTGTTGTTAACTTTGCCTATGTATAAGGTCTATATACTCTATCTTGCTATTTCTATAGTAAGGTATGTTCCACCCGATGCCCCCTGAAGAAGATTGTCTACAATTGTAACGTGTTGGGAACAATCGGTGGCCACTAACCATTAGCTTATTGTATGCTTGTACAAATTGGTAGCAAATAATTTATCCGTCTATTCTCAACTCCCGATGGGAGAATAGCAGATGACACTGTAGAGTTAAAGACCTGATCATTTTATGTAAAGATGAAATTTGAATCTTTTAGTACAATTAAACTTCTTTTCTTTTAAATATGCCTGCAATCGTTTTTTTGGCTGCCATAAAGTCCCATGGAAGATGCATTTTTTGTGGTTTATTTATTTTATTAAACTTCAATTTTTTAAACCATTTTTTGTACCTCACTTAATTGCTATTAATAGAGGGTTGATAAGCCTCGTATCTGATAACATAGTGCAGGTGACAGGTTTTCTTTAACCACTTGCCTACTGGGCATTTTTACCCCCTTCCTGCCCAGGTCAATTTTCAGCTTTCAGCGCTCTCGCACTTTGAACCGTCATGCAACACTACCCAAACAAACTCATCATTTTTTTTTTCACACAAATTGATTAATTTTGTTGTGTTATTTAATCACCACTGGGGTTTTTATTTTTTGCTAAAGAAAGGAATAAAGACTAACCCCCCCCCCCCCAACTTTTTCATAGTTTGTTATAACATTTTGGAAATGGGTAATTTTTCTCCTTCACTGATGTGCGCTGATGAGGCTGCACTGATAGGCGGCACCGATGGGCATTGATGAGCACTGATAGGCTGCACTGATGAGGCGACCCTGGTGGGCACTAATGAGAAGACACTGTTGGGCACTGATAGGTGAAACTGATGGGCACTGGTAGGTGGCACTGATGGACACTGGTAGACGGCACTAATAGGTGACACTGATGAGGAGGCACTGATGGACACTGATTGGCAGCACTGATGAGCATTAATTGGCAGCACTGGTGGGCACAGATTGGCAGCACTGGTGGGCACTGTTTGGACTGCACTGATTATCAGTGTAGATGTTCCTTTTAGAGGCGCCGGTCATTGGCTCTCTTCTCCGATCCTTATGCTGTCAGCATGAAGAAATGAGTGCCGATAACCGGCTTCTATTTATATCCCTGATCAGCTGTGATTGGCTGAGAGTGGCACTTTACCTCAATCTGTGATCAGCAGACACTATTATCACAGAGCGTGCTGCCCGCCCCAGCAGCGGGCGCGATCCTGAAAGGCTGTCATATGATGGCCTCCCAGAACTAGCCATCTGCACTGTAGCCATCATTCGGTTATAGCATGGTCGGCAAGTGGTTAACCATTTCTCGCCTGGCCTATAGCAGAATGGTGGTGGTTTCATTATCCTGAACGGACGTCATGGAGTGCCCGCGGGGGCACGCAGCATGGCAATCGGAGGTGTGGTGTTTCACTCTGACATACTGCAACTCCGATCGTGGTAAAGAGCCTCTGACGGCAACTTTTACGCAAACCAATCAATAAACTCCGATTGCGGGTTTTTTTACCAAAAAAATTGCGCGCTCACAATACTCGTTATCGCGGCCACCGTCAGGTGACGGCGTTTCATGATAATGAACCACTTTGCCGCTGTCATGCAGCGGCGGGCGGGCGGCAAGTGGTTAAGTAGTTAAAGCGGTAGTAAGCCAATCCATTTAACAGTTTTAAAACCAGTTCCATTTCCGGCATGTGCCGGAAATGTAACACTTACATGTTGTGCTCTAAACCAAACTGTCGAACCATCCAATGGCTGGTGTCATAGCTGATCACATGTGCAGCATCATGGCAGTTGTAGGTTAAACAGAGGCTAAAATGGCAGCTTCCTTGGCTGAAAATGATAGGAGGGGTTACTACCACTTTAAGTATAGTTAAGTTATTATTAGTTATTATTTCTGATTTTTATATTTCAATTCTTTAAACTTTCGGATTTCCGAATTTCGGCTTTTCCAATTTCCGTACTAACACCATTCGGATTTTCGTATTACCGGATTTTCGAAATCGGAAAAATTAAAGTTTGGAGATGCGGATTGGTCCAAATTGCCGAATTTTTTAATTTTTTTAAAAAACGAATTCAGAACGAAACTAATTGCACAAGCCTACTTAACCGCTTGCCGACCGCTGATCGGCAATTGACGGCGACAAGGTGGCTCGTGAGCGCAAATCGCCGTCATACGACGGCGGCCGCGCTCACGAGCCTAGTGAGCGCGCGCGCGCTGCCAGAGGCGCGCCCGTGCACTCACTGTGTTTGGGGAGGGCCAGGGAGCGGGTGCGGCGGCTTCGATTGCCGCCGGCTACCCGCGATGGCTCCCCCGGAGCGAAGGAGCGGAGGTCCGTGTATGTAAACACGGACCTCCGCTCTGTGTGAGGGGGAAGGGCTGTGATCACAGCCTTCATGTATACGAAGGCTGTGACCACTTCCCTTCCCCAGCTAGGGCAGTCCCCCTACTGTTAGAACACGCCCAGGGAACACTGTTAACCCTTAGAGCGCCCTCTGCAGGTTAACCCCTTCACTGCCAATGACATTTACACAGTAATCAGTGCATTTTTATAGCACTGATCGCTGTATAAATGCCAATGGTCCCAAAAAAGTGTCAAAATAGTCCGACATGTCCGCTGAAATATCGCAGTACCGCTAAAAATCGCAGATCGCCGCCATTACTAGTAAAAAAAAAAATAATAAAAACCCCAAAAATGAATTCTCATCATCCGTAAACGCGACCACTTTTGCGCAAACCAATCAATAAACGCCGATTGCGATTTTTTTTATCGCAAATATGAGGAAGAATATAAATCGGCCAAAAACGGTGAAAAAAATGTTTTTTTATATTTTTTTTTTGGATTTGTATTTTAGCAAAAAGTAAGAAATTTGGAAAAATAATAAAAAAAAAAATGATCATTACCGCCGCT
>BLSH010297482.1:522713-542383 GCA_018402905.1 Glandirana rugosa | reverse complement strand
CACAAAAGAAGCGGTCCCTTTCTTAATAAGCCAGTAGGTGGTGTCAACAAAAGGCACCAGAAGGCCCAGAAAACCACAACGACTCGAGAGACCACGCAAGAAAGAAAAATTCCTACAAGGTTTGTCAAAACCGGTGTGGATTACAAAAACGATAGAGAGACTACCCAAACAAAACAAAAAAGTCGGATTACTACCAAACGAAGTGACTATCACTGTCGAGAAATCTAGAGTATAACTCTCAACTGTCGTTGTCTAAGGTTTACGTTTATCGTGTGAACTTTACTTGAGACTGTCACTATCAGTGAAGCAAACCATCATTAGGCTGAAAAAACAAAACAAACCCATCAGAGAGATAGCAAAAACATTAGGTGTGGCCAAAACTGTTTGGAACATCCTTAAAAAGAAAGAACGCACCAGAGAGCTCAGCAACACCAAAAGACCCGGAAGACCACGGAAAACAACTGTGGTGGATGACCGAATAATTCTTTCCCTGGCGAAGAAAACACCCTTCACAACAGTTGGCCAGATCAAGAACACTCTCCAGGAGGTAGGTGTATGTGTGTCAAAGTCAACAATCAAGAGAAGACTTCACCAGAGGGTTCACCACAAGATATAAACCATTGGTGAGCCTCAAAAACAGGAAGGCCAGATTAAAGTTTGCCAAACAACATCTAAAAAGTTCTGGAACAACATCCTATGGACAGATGAGACCAAGATCAACTTGTACCAGAGTGATGGGAAAAGAGTATGGAGAAGGAAAGGAACTGCTCTTGATCCAAAGCATACCACCTCATCAGTGAAGCATGGTGGTGGTAGTGTCATGGCATGGGCATGTATGGCTGCCAATGGAACTGGTTCTCTTGTATTTATTGCTGATGTGACTGCTAACAAAAGCAGCAGGATGAATTCTGAAGTGTTTCGGGCAATATTATCTGCTCACATTCAGCCAAATGCTTCAGAACTCATAGGACAATGACCTGAAGCATACTGCGAAAGCAACCAAAGAGTTTTTTTAAGGGAAAGAAGTGGAATGTTATGCAATGGCCAAGTCAATCACCTTACCTGAATCCGATTGAGCATGCATTTCACTTGCTGAAGACAAAACTGAAGGGAAAATGCCCCAAGAACAAGCAGGCACTGAAGACAGTTGCAGTAGAGGCCTGGCAGAGCATCACCAGGGATGAAACCCAGCATCTGGTGATGTCTAGACTTTAGGCTGTAATTGACTGCAAAGGATTTGCAACCAAGTATTAAAAAGTGAAAGTTTGATTTATGATTGTTAATCTGTCCCATTACTTTTGATCCCTTAAAAAGTGGGAGGCACATATACAAACTGTTGTAATTCCTGCACCGTTCACCTGATTTGGATGTAAATACCCTCAAATTAAATTTGAAAGTCTGCAGTTAAAGCACATCTTGTTTGTTTCATTTTAAATCCATTGTGGTGGTGTATAGAGCCAAAAACATTAGAATTGTGTCGATGTCCCAATATTTATGGACCTGACTGGTATGTAGCTTCCATTAACTGAAATGTTATAAAATCCCCTCTCCTAACGCCTATGATGGCTAACCTATGTATAAAAGATGTAAACACCTATTTTCAGGCTGTCCGGTCATGCTGTGCCCTGTGTGAGCCAGTGGTGTATGCAGGGGAGAGGAAGGAGCACCAAAAACACATGGGACATAGGAACCCATTTATGATGTCCCCACTCCAGGCTTTACCAGCCATTGTCAAGCACGCTCTTCTCTCAGCCACAGCTGAGTAACACAGGGGATCATGTGACCAGACTGTAGCTAGCTGAGGGTGTTTGAAAAAAATATATATATAATTTTTGGGGGTTCTAAGTAATTCTCTAGCAAAAAAAAATGCTTTTAGCTTGTGACCACCAAATGTAAAAAAGTGGCCGTTCACATCTAGGCGACTTGTCAGGCGACTTGAGTCGCCTGACAAGTCGTCTCAATGCTGTGCAATGGAACCGTTCTAATAGGAGCGAATCGCTTCGCTCCGACTTAGTAAAATGGTTCCTGCACTGTTTTCAGGGCGATCTCAGCACGGCTTACATTGATTTCTATGATAGAAGTCTCCTCACAAGCCGCGCTGAGATCGCCTCGAGCGGGGCGACTTGCTTCGCCCTGGCAAGTCGCACCGCATCGCGCCACTTACTGCACTATTTTCAGGGCGATCTCAGCGCGACTTGAATTGACTTCTATGATAGAAGTCTCCTTACAAGCCGCGTTGAGATCGCGGAAGAGGGGTAGTCTTATACGGTGAGTATAACCCAAACCCTATATTTTAACAGGAAAAGTAGGGGGTCGTCTTATACGCCCAGTCATCTTATACGCCGGCAAATACGGTACATGTTCTCGTAAAGGAATGTCATGAAAGGATCTAAGAGGGATTGCCTTTCTTTGGAGGAATTTCTTCTCACTTCCTGTTTTGGCTATAGGACAGGAAATGAAGGGCTTCCCAATGAGACACAGATGACAAAAAAAACTGACAGGGGGCTTAACATTCACTTATTCTATTGAAAATTAAAAAAAAAAATTGCCTTTAGTTCAACTTTAATCTCAGGGGAGAATACATTCATTTACAGCGTTGAGATGTTCTGCAAAATTCTAAAAGTATACCTAGGATGCCATATGTCATACAACAGCCCACAACTTCTACCAGTCTTTGTTATATAACCAATAAAATAATGGCAATTTTTCAAAATGAGTCTAAAAGCTGTAGTAGCTCTTTTTCATGAAATAAGCCTTTCTGAAGCCTCGTACACACGGGGCGACGTTCATACGTACGATCGTCGCAAATCGTATGTTGCATAATGTACAGCCTCGTACACACGGGACGAAGATCGTATACAACAGGTCGTACTATGACTGTTGTATGCGATATCGATCGTTTGTATGCGCGATTAGAACAGCCGACATACGATGGTCGTACAAGGGGAGTTGTATGAGCAGACTAGAAAACTTGGTCGTACCAACAAGCGCTCATACAACCGTTGTATCGTGTGTTGTGCAAAACACGCATGCTCAGAAGTCAGGAACGGCCGGATGCTAATTACATGCACCTGAACGTTCTTTCTGCGGTCGTACGATCGTGTAGTGCAGTCAGTATGCAAGTTAGTGTACTCAGAGGCGGCTCTAGGCTTTGTGAGGCCTTAGGCAAAACCTGGACATGAGGCTCGTAATGGGAAAAATAATTCAAGCGATAAAAAAATTAACTTAGTAAATTGCATATATTAAGAGCTTTAAAGTGTCAGTGTCTAATTAGGCAGTTGCGAGGCCCCTGTGAGTGTGAGGCCTTAGGCGACCGCCTAATTTGCCTAATTAGAGAGCCGCCTCTGAGTGTACTTTTCACTCATAAAGAAAAGAAAACAAGGCCCCATTATTTATTAAGGTTTCTCCCCTGCTAATACCAAAATGCTCCAGCAAAATGAGAAAAAAAAACCCAAGGGAAATATACATAAAATGGAATTTTACTCCATAAACTTAGTTTGCCCCATTTTTCATTTAAATAAGGATTCTGGAAAATCCTAACTTTAAATGAAAAAATAACTTATATGGCAAATATATATGCATTGTATATATTCAATAGTGTTTTTTCTGCATTATCCTAGCTTGGCACCAGCTCCTTTGCTCTTCTTTTGAACTTTCATGTGATGGAAGACCCATCCACTAATAAGGAAGCTTGGGAGATGGGGAGGGGTGGCCTAAAGCTCTTTTTTACAAGCACTTCATAACTACAGGCTCCTTCACACCACAACACATGTTAATGTTACACTGATTTATGAATTCACATGAGTTTTAGAAGTACGGTTTCTCTGAAAGTCTTGACTTGCATTCAATTGAGTGATAAACTACAGATCCGCACATCCAAAATACACCCTGAAGGACTCTTTCCAATGCGATGTGGAGTGGGAAAAAACTCTTTTAAAAGCAATGCATTTTCTTATGTATTTTGTCTGCAGGAAAATGACTGATGAAACCATATTACTACAAATTTTCCTTAATTAATTCAATGTTCCGTATGTCAGTGACATTTGTAGTGATAGCTGCCTCATCCCTAAATGTGTATATTAGATAAGAGATTGACCCCCTTGGTGGGACTTTATAGGCAGCAATATCACACACTGAAGTCAGATATGTTAAAAAGAATATTATATTTATTCTAAAAAAGGGGATGCCCAATTCGGCACACCTTGAGTAGCATATATTGGTATCATGTGATCAAGCAAATACGTTACATGATATATCACAAATATATATACGGTACATAACTTTTATATCAAAACGAGCTTTCCGTTGTCCAACCGGGGAGATGGTGATTGGTATCCCAGTGTCCAACGTTAACGTTTCGGGTCCTTGATAGACCCTTCCTCAGGGAAAATGTTCAACGGAGTCGCTTTTGTTTTGTAGTGAAGTGATTAAATATATTGTTTTTTGATCCGTTTCAACACCCTGCGTCCAATTTTTATCAGACAATGTGTCATATATTGTTAGGTCAACTAAGTTGTTCCTTGTGGGTCTGAAGGAAAGGTACTTATGTTGTTTTCATCTGAGGCTTCGCCTGTCTTGTCTCAGATATTGCATAGTGCGCCCCTATATCTTAGATGAATTAAACGTTTGATCATCTGTTTAAATCAGGTTTAACCATGTTCAGGTTTTGTTGATAGGGTGGTCGGGGGGATCTACCATCGACCACCTATATACCTGAGGAGGATCCGTCCGTCCCGGATCTTGTAACCCAGCGTCTGTTGTCTTGGCACCAAGACAACAGACGTTGGGTTACAAGATCCGGGATGGACGGATCCTCCTCAGGTATATAGGTGGTCGATGGTAGATCCCCCCGACCACCCTATCAACAAAACCTGAACAAAACCTGATTTTTTTAATAAAAAATTACCTGCTGAGATTTTTTTTTCTTCGAGCGCCTCTGCCACCAGGTGTTTTTTTTTTTCGGTTTCTTTAATTTGACCTATCATACAAGTTGATCGAACAGTATATACATGTATATATAGCAGTGGAGGCCAGTGCTTAAAGCGGAGTTCCACCCAGAAATGTTTTTTTTTATATCATTCAAGTCCTTTGCCTATCTAGACTTACCTTTGAAGGAAAAAAAAAATGTTATACTCACCCTAAGTCGCTTGTTGCTAGGTGGTCTCTGTAATCTGCCCCTATTAGGTCTTAGGCTCTTCTCCTCACTTCCTGCTTCCCCTGGCCTCCTGGGAGATGTGACTCATCATTTCCCAGGAGTCAGTGGGCTTCCCTGTACTGTAAAATCGTGTTATTTCCAGACAGGAAATGACACGATTTAAGACGGACCAAGATCGAGGAGTGCATGGTGGTTACCCACCATGCACTTCTTTCAGGAAGAGATGCAAGGACACCCAGGATGGGCTTCAGGTGCCCTCACCTAAAATGGAAAAGTCCAGCAGTGAGAGAAACTAAATTGTGAGTAAAAAATACATGTAATTACTGGGCGGTTTGAAAGTAAGGAAACAAAAGGTTACATCTATTTAGTATTAAAAGAGTGGATGCCAAGAAAAAAAAAAAATTCTGTGTGGAACTCCGCTCTAATATATTGGGGGGATGGCAAACTAACACCAAACCCATCTACCACCCCCCGCGGGAGATGACCAGGAACGCGGCGATCGTACAAACCCCTCCCCCCCGGAGACGTGAAAGCGGCGATCAAACCCCCTGCCACCTGCGGGAGACAGACGAGAATGCGGCGATTGAACCCCCCCACGGGAGATGGAGGAGCCGGAGCTCAGGGCATTACCTTTGGAGCCAGGGGAAATGAAGAGCAGGGCCATTGTTTCTCTTCCTGGGTGAACAGGAAGTGTGTCCTGAGACACGATTGGCCAGGGATTCCTAAGACTCCCTGGCCAATCGGGTCACAGGAACTGCTTCCTGATTGGCCGGAAGGATAATCAGGAAGACAGTAGCGAATATTAATTCGCTATTGTCACACAACTGGGTGGGCTTGGGCCCTCAGGCTCTAATCACATGCTTAAAAAAAAAAAAAACCCATTGGAATCCATGTGTACGGCACCCTGCATGTAGATTAGGGGCTGGACGCATGGATTAGGGGGACGGGCTGCCACTGATATATAGTATAGTATATATAATGGGAATGACCACTATAGATTTTTATGGAAGCTGTGACTACCTTTGGTAAAACAATGCGACAGTAGCAGAATGTTGTACTGTGTTAGCCATTGACAAAGTCGAAGTTTGGACGTAGAGTGATACCATTTGCTGGCTAACGAAACAGATTGTTTCGATACAGCTGGGCCTTTTGCTCAAAGAAGAGACCCGCAGTGCTGGTGCAAGGCTTTTTGACACCTAGATGAAACCACATTTTGCTGCCCCCATTGGCTCTGCCCCTGACTCCACCCCATTTGCCTTTCCCATGTATACGGTGGAGGTGGAGGGTTGGAGATTTTCACAGCGCCTCTCCACCTGCTTCTTGAGTTGTGGTCCATAGGCTCGCAACTACACCTCTGGACCTGGACTGAAGACAAATAGTCTTCCTCGCGCCAGCCGTGGTCCACAGGTATATAGACAGGCTAGGGTAGTATATAGACAGGCTAGGGTAGTATATGGACAGGCTAGGGTAGTATATAGCCAGGCTAGGGTAGTATAGACAGACATTCAAGTGACTGCTTCCACCAATCAGGTCCCCTCTGCCCTATAACCCCCAGTACAGAGCCCAGGTACTTCCTCGCTCTGCCCTCATCAACCTCCCCTCCAGCCTATTCCCCCCAGACAGGTCTCACTCACTTTCCGTGGAGGAGGCTGCATCCTGGTGGCTTCTCCACTCTGTTCAGCTCTGACAGCACAAGGTAGCAGCAGCCCGGAACTTGCATCACCTCTCTGCCAGCTCTCTGCCCCATCGCCTACAGCCCCGCCCAACTGGTGAGCCACACCACCAAACCCTGCCTCTAAACACCCAACATCACACCCTGGAGCGGCACTGGCAGGGTTTTAAAGAGGTGGCCATGGGGCTGGGAGCTGTGTATCCCAGGAAAGAGCACTAACAGCACGCACACAGCAGCCTGCACCCAACAGACCTGTGCAGGGGTGTAGATAAAGGGGGGCATAGGGGGGTCAATCCCCCCCCCATAAGAGCAAGAGGGGACTTTGTTTACTCTGAACTGGCCTGGTCTGGTAGGTGTGTTTAATGGAGGAGGGAGAGCCGTACTGGGGGTGGAAAGCTGTACTGAAGAGGCAGAGCTGAACTTAGGCTAGGTTCACATCTATACCTGTAAGGAATGCGTGCAAAATTGCACACATAGAAATGCCCTAGCATTTAACAGACACATGGCAGTGCAGCGAATCAGGACTGAAAATGTGTAGAAAACGTACGCATGCTCATTTGCACCTGTAGGAGAGAACCAAGTCTGGGGGGGAGCTGTACTGAGTTTGTAGAAATGCACTGAGGGGGGCACAGTGTACTGGGGGGGGGGGGGCTGTACTGGTCAAGAGAAGAGCTGTACTGGGAGAGTGAGCTATACTAAGGGAGGAGAGCTGTACTAACAGGGTAGAAATGTACTTAGGGGGCAGAAATGTACTGAGGGGAGCTGTACTGCAAGGGGGAGAGCTAAACTGAGGAGGGAGAGCTGTACCGGGGGAAGGGAGGAGCTATACTAGGAGGGATTGAGAGGAGAGCTGTACCAAGGGGATAGAAATGTATTCAGGGGGTAGAGCTGTGCCAGGGGAGCTGTACGGGTGAAAGAGAAGAGCTGTACTTGGAAGGGGAGCTGTACTGAGGGAGTAGAACTGTACTGAGACATGTGCAATTAGTTTCGTTCCGAATTCGGTTTTTAACAAATTTTGACAAATTCTTTAATTCGGAAGTATCCGAATTAACAAAAATCCATTTACCGAATTTTTCTGAATATTCGTAAATTTGAATAGTCGAATATTTGTAATTTCGTAAATTCCTAAATTCGAAAATTTGGAAACTCGAAAAAAATTCAGAAATTCAAAAACCCGAAAATTTGAAAATCTGAAATAATAACTAACTATAATAACTTAACTATTACTAACTATTAAATTATAGGTATTGGCGTTTACTTTCAAATTTTGCTGTTAGTGAACGTAGCAAATACAAATGTATCCAAAGTTACGAATTATCCAAAATAACTAATGACGTATCTAAATGAATGGAACGCAACAAATTAATAGTAATAAAAATGTTTCATTTTTAGTATTAATTATTAATTTGTTCCGTTCTATTTGTTTAGATACGGCATTTGTTATTTCGAATAATTTGTAACTTCGGATAAATTCGTATTCGTTACGTCCACTAACAGCCAAATTTGAAAGGAAATTCCAATACCTATAATTTAATAGTTAGTTATTGTTAGTTATTATTTTGAAATTTCAGATTCTTGAATTTCCGAATGATGAATTTCCAAATTTACGAATCGCGGTCATAACGAATAACCCGATAAGCGAAACCCCCCCAAAAAAGGAATGACACAAAAAAGAACACATTTTTCAGCAGTGCACAAGTCTACTGAGGGGGCAGAGCTGTACTGGGAAAAGAGAAGAGCTCTATTGGGAGGGAGAGCTGCACTGAGTGGGTAGAAATGTACTGGGGGGAAGCTATACTGGGGAAGGGAAGAACTGTACTGGGAGGAAGGGCTGTACTGAGGAGAGCTGTACTGAGCGGGGAGAGATGTACTGCACACTCTGTGCATTATTTACTCCTGACCCTTGTACTTTGTGCATTACCTACTCTTGACCCTTGTACTCTGTATGTTACCTACTCCTGATCCTTGTACTTTGTGAATTACATACTCTTGACCCTTGTACTTTGCGCATTACCTACTCCTGACCCTTGTACTCTGTACTTTACTTACTCCTGACCCCTGCTCTCTGTGTGTTACACACCCTTGTTCCCTGCATTCTGTGTACTTACAGTATCTCACAAAAGTGAGTACACCCATCACATTTTTGTAAATATTTTATTATAACTTTTCATGTGACAACACTGAAGAAATTACACTTTTCTACAATGTAAATAGTGAGTGTACAGCTTGCATAACAGTGTAAATGTGCTGTCCCTTCAAAATAATGCAACACGCAACCATTGTCTAAACCACTGGCAAAAAAGTGTGAGTACACCCCTAAGTGAAAATGTTCAAATTGGGCCCAATCAGGCATTTTCCCTCCCCAGTGTCATGTGACTCATTAGTATTGCAAGGTCTCATGTGTGAATGGGGTGCAGGTGTGTTTAATTTGGTTTTATTGCTCTCACTCTCTCATACTGGTCACTGGACATTCAACATGGCACCTCATGGCAAAAAACTCTCTGAGGATCTAAAAAAATTTAGAATTGTTGCTCTACATAAAGATGGCCTAGGCTATAAGAAAATTGGCAAGACCCTGAAACTGAGCTGCAGAACAGTGGCCAAGACCATACTGCAGTTTAACAGGACAGGTTTCACTCAGAAGAGGCCTTGCCATGGTCGACCAAAAGAGTTGAGTGCACGTGCTCAGCGTCATATCCAGAGGTTGTCTTTGGAAAATAGACATATGAGTGCTGCCTGCATTACTGCAGAGGTTGAAGGGGTGGGGGGTCAGCTTGTCAGTGCTCAGACCATATGCCACGCACTGCATCAAATTGGTCTGCATGACTGTCGTCCCAGAAGGAAGCCTCTTCTAAAGATGATGCACAAGAAAGCCCACAAACAGTTTGCTGAAGACAAGCAGACCAAGCACATGGATTGCTGGAACCATGTCCTGTGGTCTGATGATACACTTATTTGGCTCAGATGGTGTCATGCGTGTGTGGCGGCAACCAGGTGAGGAGTACAAAGACAAGTGTGTCTTGCCTACAGTCAAGCATGGTGGTGGGAGTGTCATGGTCTGGGGCTGCATGAGTGCTGCCTGCACTGGGGAGTTACAGTTAATTGAGGGAACCATGAATGCCAACATGTACTGTGCCATACTGAAGCAGAGCATGATCCCCTCCCTTTGGAAACTGGGTCACAGGGCAGTATTTCAGCATTATAACGGTCCCAAACATGCCTCCAAGGTGACCACTGCCTTGCTAGGGTAAATGTGATGGACTGGCCAAGCATGTCTCCAGACCTAAATCTTATTTAGTATCTGTGGGGCCTCCTCAAACAGAAAGTGGAGGAGCGCAAGGTCTCTAACATCCACCAGATCTGTGATGTCGTCATGGAGGAGTGGAAGAGGACTCCAGTGGCAACCTGTGAAGCTCTGGGGAACTCCATGCCCAAGAGGGTAAAGGCAGTGCTGGAAAATAATGGTGGCCACACAAAATATTGACACTTTGGGCCCAATTCTGACATTAATGGCTGTGTGTTGAGTTATTTTGAGGGGACAGCAAATTTACACTTTTATACAAGCTGTACACTCACTACATTGTAGCAAAGTGTCATTTCTTCAGTGCTGTCACATGAAAAGATATATAAAAATATTTACAAAAATGTGAGGGGTGTACTCACTTTTGTTAGATACTGTACGCACTTCTGACCCCTGTGCTCTGTGTGATATGCACTCAGGTTTTAGGCCCCTTGTACTGTTAGTGCAATTTTGCCACCAGCACAGTTTGCTTCAGCATGCTGTACAAGCTACCTTCTTTTTTCCTGTGGGTCCCTAGGGCTGACTCAGGAAAAAAAAAATCTATAGTCCTAGAATTTTATTAGGCACTTATCAAGAGTGCCGACTATACCCACCCTTTCTGGCCCCCTCCCCCACTCATAGAACGGTACTATAGCTTCCTTGAATAAAAAATGATCTATAAATGGGGAAGGGGTACCTTTCATTCATCCACCCGTCCTCCATTTATAGATCGCTTTTCGATGAATTTCACTGAAATCCACAGATTTTTGCAGGTTTGGTAATCGAAAACTCTTGATTTTTGTTCATCCCTGGGCTGCACCTATAAAAAACAGTTATCACCCTTATTTATATCCACATAGGATCACTTTATTGATTAGTTACTATGTCTTATTGGTCCTAGAGTTTAGAATTTGGCAGCATAGGACATACTCAGACAAACATACCGAATATTTACATCTGCATAAAGAATGAACGTAAAACCATAAAATAAATACAACATTTATTGATATGTTATAGATAAAACAATCAGTGACTATAAGTTGGCAGTTTAAGTGAAGGTCAGTTGAATGAGAAATGCTGGTAATTGAAGTCAAAAGAATTCTTAATTATTCGTATTATCAGCGTGTTAAGATCTTATCAGAATGTTTAATTCTCACTCTCCCAACTGCCTGTGGAGTTTCTATCCATCAGGGCTTTATATAAGTACCTAATTTCCAGGACAACCTTCATTGTCTTCCTATAGAGAAAACTCATGGGGCACAATACGGCATAGCAGGTGACATTGTAGGGAAGAAAAATGTAAACACTTTTTCGCAGTTAAGATAACTACGTATTTATCGCTTGCTGGCAGGACTCCGAATTCATAGAAAAAAGGCCAATCAATCCTTATAGAGATTTTGGTTCCAATAACACAAATTGTAACCGTCAAGCTGTGAAACCGCTCCGCAGTCAGGATAATTTGCTTTATATCGTGTTAATTATGCTGTTACATTATTTCCAAATGAGCTACTATTATAGAGTAATTCTCCTAATCCCTCTTGATGGACGTATATACCATTTACATTGCAAGACTAAATTGCTTTATCAGCAGGATTTTTGGCAATCACTTTAAAAGGTACCTGTTACTGAAAGATAACTTTTATAAAGGTTTTCCATACTGCCGATCAACTGCTACACAGCTACAGGTACTGACAGCAAGCTTCACAGAGGCTTCAGCACAACCAAAGAAATAAAGACCTTCAAAAATACATCTTAGTATCCAGAGGCGTAACTAGAACCTTCAGGGCCCGGGTGCAAGAAATTAGGAAGGGCCCCCTGACCCCTGGCCAGGGCCCATCCCTCTTCTTGCTGATCCTGGGGCCCTTTACTCCCATTGCGGGTCCCTTTATTACGGTCCCGAAGCGGGAACCTGGGAACAGCAGAAGACAAGTAAACTGGATAGGAGGGGTGGCAGGGGCAGAATATAGAAGAACCAATCTCCTGCATTAGGAGGAAAATGGAATAAATAAAACGTCTAAATGCCACCCCCGCCATCACTCCTATCCAGGTGTACAAGGGAAGCACATGGGCCCCCTGGAGCATGGGGCCCGGTTGCAATCGCAACCCCTGCAACCCCTATCGTTACGCCCCTGTTAGTATCTAGTGTCTAGTGTATTTAAGCCCCATGCATACAGGCGGTTTGGTCCTTGTGCAGCAAATACGCACAATATGCAATCAGGAATGTATGCCCTAAATGCAGAATTCCTGGATTCCACATGTAGGGCACAAAGAGTTCAGTGGTCTGTGAAGTGTTAATGGCCACATGGAAAATGACTTTCTTGTACAAAGCTAAATGACTTGCAGTGCGTATAGGTACCCCTTGGGGGCAAATACTGACGTGAATCTCCTCACCATGCCATTTTCTAAAAAATAAAAATAACTATCCAGCCCTCAATAAAAAGACTACATGAAGAACACATAGGGGTTGATTTACCAAAACTGAAGAATGCAAAATCTGGTGCAGATGTGTATGGTAGCCAATCAGCTTCTAACTTCAGCTTGTTCAATTAAGCTTTGACAATAAATCCTGGAAACTGATTGTTTTTTATGTAAAGCTGCACCCAATTTTGCACTCTCCAGTTTTAGTAAATCAACCCCATAGTGCCCGCTGAAGAAGTTCATCCGAACGTAACACGTACGGGGCGAGGAGTTGCGTTCTGACGTCACCCACTGCTGTGCAGCGCCATTCAGGATTCCTGTGATGCCTGGAATATGTTTGTACTAGCACTTTTTTACCAGAACATTGTGAGTAGTATTTTATGAATAAAATCGTTGCTTTTAGCCAACAGTGAGCACTTAGATTTTATTATATAATTTATACCATTGTGACAATCATTGGAAACGTTTGGCAACTTTGGATGATCACTGTGGATCCGAGCAGCTTTATGACAGATGCCCCTTCCTGGCTAAGGGACTTGCGCTGGAGACCACCTGTTAGCTCAGGGGTCATCTATAAAAGGTGAGCGAAAGCAGGGTGTATCTTAGTGGAAGGGACATAATGGCTGCCTGTGACTACTCTTTCTACCTGCACACAGACTTTTGTTCATCCCTTCTCTGGTTTGCTGGTTGTGATAGTCCACCTGGAACTTTTTTACTGATTGCTTGTTGGACTTTGATATAGAAGTGTTGGACTTTTTGTGCTGCACCTTTTTATGTACAACCCCATAGTGTGTCACAGTAGTGTCCTCTTCCCCCTTCACATCACCCCCCCCCCCCACACAGTGTTATCCTCTGCCCCTTCACATCACTCCAACAATAGTGTCCTCTGCCCCCCACGGTAGTGTCCTCTGCTCCTCCCACAGAATTGTTCTCTGCCCCCTCCCAGTAGTGTCCACTGCCCCCTTCCCATCGTCTCCCCCACAGTAATGTACTTTGCCTCCTCACAGTAGTGTCCTCTGCCACGCCACACAGTAGTGCCTTCTCCCCCTCTGCCCCCACATAGCAGTTTCCTCTGCCCCCCACAGTTGTGTCCTCTGTCCTCTCATAGTAGTGTCCTCTTACCTCTCCCCTCCTACAATGGTATCCTGCGCCCCCCAAAGCAGTGTCCTCTGGCCCCCCACAGTTGTGTCCCCTGCTCGTCCCCCCGGCAGTGTCCTTTCCCCTCCCCCCCACATCATCCCCTAACAAAAAACTCATAGCAGTCTCTAGGCAGCACCCTCCTACCTTACAATGGGTGTACAGCAGAGTGGAAAGCAGGAGGTAGCACAGTACTGGACGGAGTGCGGGAACTGGAGCTTCCGAAGTTAACTCCAGGAGGTCTTGATTCCCCTATATAGATCTTTAGTGAGATCTCATTTAGAATATTGTGTCCAGTTCTGGAGACTTCACTTACAAAAAGATATTGATATGAGATCCAGAGACGCCCACCGCTTCCTGATGCCGCCACTGGCCAATGCCCGCCACCTAGATGGCGTAAGTGCCAGAGGACCGACGGGAAGACAGCGAGCGGAGTGGTTTGAGGTGCCGCCAGCTGCTGGGGGGGTTGTTTGCCACCCCCCAAAAAAAACTCACCAGCTGCCACTGCAGCTGTGTAGTGCAGCACTAGGCGCAGGCCTCTCTCCGCTCTGAGTGAGGCTCTGTGACGTCACTGATTGATAGATGCCAGACGGGGCCGGCCCTAGCAACCAGTTCCGGCAATCTAGTTAGAAGGGTGGCTGTGTCCTCTATTTCATTTCAGGACACTGTATTGTCCGGGAATAAAGGTGCCTGGGGCCAGGGACAGATATGGCATTTGTGGAACAGTCCCGGGCAATCCGGAACATGCGGGCACTCTACTTCAAACATGCTTGGGACATACATTGATCTATACACAGACATAAAAAAGCTAACAAAAAAAATACAAAAACTTATAAATTTAAAAAAAATAAAGGCAAAAATGATGAACCACTTGGTCTTTTTTATGCTGTCACTTCTCTATGTTTCTAGGTAAACTTTAACTATTTCTGCAATCAAAACCTGACTGGAAGTGTTGAAAATTACCCAAAGACTGCCATGAATGTAGCCAAGATTAGACTCCTGAAGTTTCTTTCGAAAGAAAACAATTACCATGCAGTGTGCTATGGTGTTGAACAGTTTCGAATTTTATCATTGCATTTTGCAATTGTTCTTTATAATTCAGGTTCATCTACTAAAGCAAAGCAGACATTTCCAATAGTGAATGCTTTCCTCTGTAAATAGAATCTCTGTCGTCCTTGAAAATAAATGTCAAGAACAAGCCTGTCGCTGACGTCCCTGGCAATTATTGCTCTCTTTAAAATGTCTTACATTTGTGTACTGATACTTTAGCGTTTAGGGCACATAATTCCGGGAAATTCTCCCCATACAAGTCAGAAAATAATCTTGGTATATTGGAAATAATTATTACTAACTTTTATTTCAAAAGATGTGACATTTTACAAACAGCCACAGCACTAACAAATGTCACTGGGATTCTCAGAGGCTCAAAACAGCAACGGCATCTAATAAAGGGACACAATAAATGTGAACGAAGCTTGCCATATGACCCTTTTGCAGTTCTGAGAAGCTGTCACAAGATACCAGTTGTACAGGATCGGAATAAAAGGGAACTCAATACAAAAAGCTATAAAACCTGAACAAGCAGGTCTCCAATTGCCCAATTTTTTGTTAAATGTTAATACTGGCTAAACAGCTTTCCTTAGTCCTGGACAGCTTGATTCACATAGACCAGATGGGTTTTATGCCTGACAAGGGCATCAACATTAATCTCAGGCAATTTATTTTTAAATCGAACAGTCCCTCATCCTAAAGGTGGGGGGAGGAGCTTAATTCTGAACCTCCCATCATGGGACTCTTTTTTTTTTACAGCAGGCCATCTTTCTGCCGTCTTGGGGTCCCCCCACAGTGGCGGAATGCCAGAGCTTAGTTGGCAAGTGCAACCTTTGCGACCCTTGTAGTTCCGCCACTGGTGTCAATAGTTTTTTATTATTTTTTTACCATTTTATTTTTTTTACAATTTTATTTTTTATTATTTTATACATATTTTTTAGGTCCCCATTGTAGGCTTTGTTCAAATACCAAGGGACTAAACAGTCGCCTGATGTCTCACTTTTGAGACAGAGAAAGGGACTAAGGACAGTCCCCTTTCTCTGCAGCCTCAACTGCACAGAATGAATGAACAGGAATAGCTCAATAGACAGTGATTAAGAAGTGCCAGGAGAGGCATGGGGAGGAACCAATGCTTTCCATTTCCCTCCTGCAGCCACTGAATGAATGCGGGAGGGAGAGGAGGAGAAGCGTGCATTCAGCGACTACATGAAGAGATTGTTTCCTCTACATGCCCCAGCCCTGCTATCCAGGCATACAGGGAGGCCACACAGGCCCCCTGGAGCATGAGGCCAGGTTACAATGGCGACACCTGTACGTATGCCCCCATTTCTGGTATTATCCGCTGTGATATGCTCCAAACAACACTTCTATGTTCCCCTCACAATCACCACTATGTACAAAATATGCTCTCAGCTCCGGTCATTGACCTATACATCATATAATGTAGGTCAATTACAGCCTTTCTTCTTTACAGGGAAATGTTGGGGGAATTCCATATTACATATTTCCCTATTGATAATGTGGCTCACTAATGCATTCTAGGCCTCCAAATCCTGGTCAAGGAGCCATATAAGGACATAAGCATAGGTTTGCAGTATACCAAAGGAATGTTATTGTTAACTGGTCAAGTCTTTGAGGGGCCATATTGCATAGGGAGTTGGCTTGAGGGAGGGCTATTCCTTATACACAAGTCTAAATATCACTGCCCAAACTGGTAAGGTCTTTGTCTGACATCAGAGCTGTCTCCATGAGGCAAGCATCTGAACCTGGTCGGTCATGTTGCGAAACAGCATACGGGACCCATGGCAGAAAAAGCATCTTTAGTTAAGTATCCTTGTCATATTTTCTAATATTATTTGTATCTGTCATTACTTTTAATAAATGTTATATTTGTATCTGTCATTACTTTTACTAAATGTTATACTTTTAAGTAGCTGTGTGATCTCGCTTTGCACATATCAAATAAAAACCCTGAAAGAACTTAAAATATCACGGGACAGTGATAAAACGGGCAATCCTCCTTCACTGCTCTCCAAACATTAATCCATAACTCATATAGGAATAATTGCAGCCTTTCCCTTTCCCCTTTACTCAAGGGGTAACAACTTTAATATCCACCTTTTCAATTCTCCACCAAAACTTCAGCTCAAAGTAAGATGACTTCACCAGCTCTACCATTTTTTAAGCGAATCAGGGACCATGTGTTGTTTTTGTCTGTTTCAAGCCAATATATGGTTTATTTTTTGACCCTATATCCCCCTCTATGGGAGGTCCAGTCTTGGTCCTAATACCATAGGGGGTGAGTCTGGGTGGTGCCAGTAGACAGATTTCATTATCCATACTTACAGATTTTATGGCTCTCTTACTCATTCACTTTGTAGGTTGAGTATACACACCTGCATGGGAGGTGTAGCCATGATTAACCACTTAAGGACCGGAAGGATTTCCAGCTTTAGGACCGGAGCCCTTTTTGCGATTCGGCGCTGCGTCGCTTTAACTGACAATTGCGCGGTCGTGCGGCGTTGTACCCAAACGAAATTGGCATCCTTTTTTTCCCACAAATAGAGCTTTCTTTTGGTGGTATTTGATCACCTCTGCGTCATTTCTGATCACCGCTATAAACAAAAGAAGAGCGACAATTTTGCAAAAAAACCCAAATTTCTTACTTTTTGCTAAACTACAAATCCAAAAAAAAAATATAAAAAAACATTTTTTTTCACCTTTTTTGGCCGATTTATATTCTTCCTCATATTTGCGATAAAAAAAATCGCAATCGGCGTTTATTGATTGGTTTGCGCAAAAGTGGCCGCGTTTACGGATGATGAGAATTCATTTTTGGGGTTTTTATTTTTTTTTTATTTTTTACTAAAAATGGCGGCGATCTGCGATTTTTAGCGGTACTGCGATATTTCAGCGGACATGTCGGAACATTTTGACACTTTTTTGGGACCATTGGCATTTATACAGCGATCAGTGCTATAAAAATGCACTGATTACTGTGTAAATGCCATTGGCAGTGAAGGGGTTAACCTGCAGGGGGCGCTCTAAGGGTTAACTGTGTTCCCTGGGCGTGTTCTTACTGTAGGGGGACTTGCCTAGCAGGGGAAAGGAAGTGGTCACAGCCTTCATGTACGAGAAGGCTGTGATCACAGCCCTTCCCCCTCACACAGAGCGGAGGTCCGTGTTTACATACACGGACCTCCGCTCATTCGCTCCGGGGGGGGCATCGCGGGTGGCCGGCGGCAATCGAAGCCGCCGCACCCGCTCCCTGGCCCCCCCGAACACAGTGAGCGCGCGCGCGCGCTCACAGTATCTCTGTATCGCAGCCGCCGTCGTATGACGGCGTTTTGCGTTACAGAGCCACTTTGCCGCCGTCAATCTCCGATCGGCGGTCGGCAAGTGGTTAAGCAGTGTCTATTTATTGCAATGATTCTCAAACTGTGTGCCTTGGCATGCTAGTGTGCCACGTGAGAGTTACAGGTGTGCCGTGGGAGTTTTGAAAAATATTTAAAATTGCTAGCGTTTTGAAATCTTGAACATATCGAAAAATTGAATGGTAAATCAATGTCGCAAAAGTTAAAAAAGTAACATATATAAAAACACAATCTTTGTCAGTCTGTCATTCATTGGTTCCTTTTATAATGCGAGACCTGGGCGGGATCTCGGGAGAACTCGATCGCTCTAATTATATTATAATAATAGAGATCGTTCCATTCCAACTTGCTTATAAATAAAGTCTCTTCATTGTTTAGCGATGGAGAAATACTTAATTAAGTCTGGAACTCTGAAAGATAAAGTGTTAAATGAAAAGCAAGGAAGCAAATGAAATTTCAAAGAGGATCGCTTCAATCTGATTTGCCCTTGAAAGCAGTTAATTTTAAATTAAATATATATGTAAAAATAAATAAGTTCTTCACCACAAAAATTGTTAAATCTTTTCAGGTGTGCCGTGAAAATTTTTAGATCTATTTGGTGCGCCCCAAGACAAAAAAAGTTTAAGAAACACTGATTTATTGTCATGTTTTGATTTATGCATCATGATGTCTTAGTGTGATCTATTTGTTTTATTAATAGTATTATCATGCTGTTCCTGAAGAAGCCAAAGATGGCAAAACATGTAGAACAACAAGCGTGATGGATTTCTTCATATTTAACATCAATATGTGGTTATTATGAATCCATTTATTAATGTCTTTTAATTTTATTTTGCAAATAAAATGTATATATAGCTTTTAGCAGCGAGTGTGTAACATATTATTTGCATCTTAGAAATCCTATCCTGCATTTTTTCTGTACATAGTATTTTGCTATTTAATACAATTTTGTTCTTGAGTTTGGGTATCTTTTAACTTACTATTTGGATTCTAAAGCTCTTATCAATGAGTACATAATCGCTGTAATGTCACTGAACTTTCAGTTTGGGCACCCACTCAATACACATATGACCACAATATACACATAACTCACCCACGGGTTTGACTTTCAAGTCACTGTAATGTCGCTAATACATGAGTAACTATTCTCGAAATCTTAGGTTTATCATTCAATTTTCTATGGGTTTGAGTTCTTGTTTTAACATAATTTATCGTTTTATGATACATGTCTTTTTTACGTCCTATCCTAAAGATTCTACGTTTATTATACAATGTGTGAGCGACGATTTTCGATATATATGTAAAATAAACGTTTTATTTTAATTTTCTGTAATTATTTACCTAAGTATTATTGGTGTATAACTACAATTTATACTTCTTTAGGTAGTGCGAACAACAAGATGTACAAAACGGTAGAAACCGAAGAAGTCCTTGTCGTACTATTATGATAATTATTTTGTTTATCTAGTGTGATTCTGTAGTACTACGTATTTAGTTTTGTACTGTTATTTAGTCACAAAGAATTTGAAAAAAACAGAACCCCGCGTGGTTTATCTAGATTTTTAAAAGTGCCGTGTGGACTTT
>BLSH010297482.1:486605-507681 GCA_018402905.1 Glandirana rugosa | reverse complement strand
CCCCCCCCCCCCCCAATCTCCGTAGATAACACAAAAGTTAGACATACACCAGTATTGGCCAGTTTTAAAAAGCTGTATCCTCTACTGTATCTTAATTATTGTAGTAAAACCTCAGCATGTGCTCTTTGTCTCTAGTAAATTTAGCCCTAGACGTGCTTAAAATTATCCAGCAGCTTGCTAATTTTACACTACAGTATCATTAGTGGCCTCTGGTAGTAAAACACCTGCCGGTACTCTTTGTCTCTACTACATTTTACTTATTATCCTTAATTACAACTGTCCTCCGGTCCATTTTACACTGTCGTATCCCCTGCAGTATCTTAATTCTTGTAATAAAGCTCAGTCTCTGCTGTTTGCCTCTAGTACATTTGGACCTTGCCTTGCTATTTAAAATTGTCCTGCTGCTGGCCTATTTTACACTGTGGTGTCATTTGTTGTTTCTTAAAGTAACCCTGAAAAAAAAAATGATTCTGATCCTTTAAAGCAGGATACACAGCATAGTGCTTGTGCTGTGTCATTTGTCCCTCTCTATGTTCTAAAAACCTGGTTAATCCTGCTTGTTCCTGTGCTCCCCTATGTAAATGGTAATCATGGCTGCTGATCCATGATACCGTGGTCAGTTTACATGACTCCATTATCACGCAGTCTCTCCGCTCTCCCCTCTCCCCCCTCCCTCCCTACCTGTCAGCTCGAGAGTCTGCTTGTGATCCATCTCCACCCAGGAGGCACACCAGAAGAGGATTGGGGCTGCTCTGTGCAAAACCCTTGCACAGAGCAGTTAAGTATGACATGCTTGTTATTTAAAAAAATAAAACAAACCTTTACAACCACTTTAATGAGAACTTGATAGAAACTGACCTATGGCAGAACAGGTATGCATCAACAAGAAGGACAGCCACAGCAATTCCTGGGCAATTTCTACGTGCCAGCAAAAGCTGGTCTGGTACTGCTTGATGAAAAAGCTTGTTTCAAAGTTACCTAAAAATGTTTTTTTTTCACGCTAAAACAAATCGGATTGGGGTGCTATACTATATGTAAGCCAACCTCCATAATGAAACACCACATGAATTCTTATGGCAAAATACAAGCATGTTATTTATCAGGTTTGTGTATTTTCAAAGTTGTCCTCAAAGCGACATGAAAAGACCTTCTCCCTACTGTAAGGTATTTTCATTTTTATTTTTGCTTAGGCACATGTTCCTCGTGGCAATTTCCAACTTCTAATGTTTTTTATTTCATAGGAGTTTGCCTATTATGCCTAAAAATGGCCAGAATTTAACAAAATTCACTCCTGTAGACTTCAATTGGAGTTACTTTTAAGTTCAGGCTGGCCAAATTTTAAAGGAGATTCACTAAACCCTTGAAGAATCTAACCTGGGTAGATTTCCCCAACACCAGTTAGGAATCACACAGAGATCCAAAGAGCATTCGGCCTAAATTAACCCTTCCCCAAATGGGTTCTCATTGGCTTGTAATATATCAAGAATAAAGCCTACAAGAATCCATAAAAAAGTAAAAAGGTGAGAAATGTTAATTTATAATTCTGTTAATGTGACCTGCCCATAATAAATCTAGCATATATTTTTGCAGCTATTACTTCTTCATTCAAAACTTAGCATGAAACCTCTGTAGGCTGAAAGTAATTGTGACTTTGACCTTTTTTCCCATTAAAACCTAAATGAAATCTTTACAGTATTTAAGAATCACAATAGATGTGTTTTTTTTTGTAGTTGTAGTAGAGCAGACATTCCTAGAATAAGGTAACAGAAGCGTACCCTATTGGAAAGCCTTAAGCACATTTATACAGAGTCTAGTAATGTGTTATGTGCATAATACCAACTTACCAAGCAAGGAGCCTGCAATATTATATCTTGAATCCTGCAATTGTCTCACATTTTAACCACCTGCAGAGAAACTTCTAGGAATAATTTTTAGAACAGCTAGAAATTAAATCAATACCTATTATGTGAATTGACTCACAGCCTGACGCCAATGGTTTCTAAAGGTACAAGGTAACTCAGGAAACTACGAGAAGTTTTTAGAGAACTTTATTCTCAGTGTGCCATTGGAATACAAACAACGTTAAGATATATCATTGTCAAAATGACATATTTGAACATCAGACAAAGGTAATATATGTCTACATAACCTTTATTTATGAAATGTTATTTTTCATTTTGTAACAGCATTTGTCGTGTTCTGAGGTTGTCTCTAAGGTACAGCGCAGTTTACTGTTATGTTCAATAACAATATGCTCTCTGAACTTTATCTTTAACTACTTCAGCTTGTACCTTCATACCACTTATGGACCAAAGCAATATTTACAATCCACTATGGGCCTGTATTATTGGCAATAATTTTAGACAAGAAAGTCATACATACATGTTTTTGAGAGGACAAAAATATTTATTTTGGCAATATCATCTTGCAAAAAGTATTTTATTCTCTATTCCAGGGTTTCTCAACCAGGGTTCCATGGAACCCTAGGGTTCCTCCAGAGGTTGCTAGGGGTTCCTTGAGCAATGAGCAATTTCTGCCTCTCAGATAAATTTGTTGTCAACCATTGATCTTTTTAGCGATCTGTAAGGGGGGAATTCTTCCCATTGACCACAAGTGTAAAGAACGTTATTCCCACTGATCATCACACTAGTGCAGCGATTCTCAACCAGGGTTCCTCCAGAGGTTGCAAGGGGTTCCTTGAGCAATGAGCAATTTCTGCCTCTCAGATAAGTTGGTTGTCAACCATTGATCTTTTTAGCGATCTGTAAGGGGGGAATTCTTCCCATTGACCACAAGTGTAAGGAACGTTATTCCCACTGACCATCACACTAGTGCAGTGATTCTCAACCAGGGTTCCGTGGAACCCTAGGGTTCCTCCAGAGGTTGCTAAGGGTTCCTTGAGCAATGAGCAATTTCTGCCTTTCAGATAAATTCCTACTGACACCATTGCTATATTTAGCTATCTGTATGAAGGTAATTCTTCCCAATGACCACAAGTGTAAGGAGCATTCTTCCCACTGACCATCACACTAATGTATCATGAGTTGTAGATTTCTCATTTTTAGCAGGGGTTCCCCAAGACAGGAGAACTATTTCAAGGGTTCCTTTGTGTTGAAAAGGTTGAGAAGGGCTGCACTAGTGCATCATGATTTGTAGATATAGTCATTTTTAGCAGGAGCTCCTTGAGACTGTAAAGTTTTTTCAAGGGTTCCTCTGTATTGAAAATGTTGAGAGAGGCTGCTCTATTCAATCTATAGATGAAAAATATTGAAAAATTAGAATTGGGTTTTTTTCTGTTTTGACCAGTGTTAGTTTACAAAAAAATGTTGTATTGAGCAATAAAAAGAACACATGTTTTTCTAGAATTTGTCTTATTTAAAAATACTTTTAAAAATGCATCTACTACTAAGTCATTTTCAAATAAAAAAAAAGTTTTTTTTTCAATTTTGTTTACTTTTTTCATGCAACAGTGGAAAAAAAACCCCAAAAAATAAAATGCAAAAAAAAAAAAAAAAAATTAAAAAAAGGTAAAAATTAATCAATTAAAACCAGCAGAAAAGAATTAGCTGAGGGAGAAGTGGAGAGAGAAGTTAAGTGTGGTTGATTGGGGTCAACAAAAGCAGCCCATAGGTGAGGTTTTTTTTTCCTTTCAACAAGAGGGTTGAACAAAAATAAAATGACTGAATTCCCCCCTCACATTGCATGAATCCACCCCACTGAGCTGTTGTATTCTGACAGCCTGACAGATGGGAGATTTCCCGGTGTCAGAATAAACCAATCAGTGCTGCCGGCTACAGCCAATGGTGCTGATTGAGCAGGGAATATCCCACAGGCTGGTTGTACACAAGTCATTCTGCCCATAGAAGTATTAACATTTGTCTGGTCCCTGCTAAACTGACTGAATTTCAATCCATGTATTGCCAGATTAAGTGTTAAAAAAGGGAAAACTTTTAGGCCTCATACACACGGACGTTTCTAAAAAAATAAACAAAACGTCTGACCCGACGTCAAGGAAAAAAAGTCGGCGTTTTTCGGCGTTATGCATCAGCGTTTTTGAGCGTTAGTGAGCGTCGGCGTCAATAGGCGTTTTTTTAAAAAAAATCATCCCTCTGCTATTTTTCAACCTAAAAACATCGGCGTCGAAAAACGCCGGAAAACGCCGGTATAATATTAGGTGGCGTTTGTTGGCATATTGTGGCGTCGGTGCCAAAACGTTACAGCCTCAGAACGCACTGGCCGTGGGTTCTAGTTTCAGCTCACTAACGCCGACGCCATCTACAGCTCAAAAACGTTGGCGTTTTTATGGGGCCATTGACTAACATGGAGAGCTGCAAAACACGCCAGAAAACGCCGGCGTCAAAAAACGTCTGTGTGTATGAGGCCTTAGATTTAAAAAAAAAATTTTTTTTTATCTTACCTGATGGCATATACAGATCAAAGCTCACAACAATACATTTTTATGCTTTAGACTGCAGTGTGAGTGCCATTTTTTTTTTTTTTATTGGAGTCATACACGAATGGTATAGCAAACATATTCAATATCATATTGCAAAGCTGGTGCAACAGCATACACAGTGTATGATGTACAACATTGACAGTGTGTCCAGATAAGTAGTACACAATAACAACTACAAATCATAAAAATGTCATACAAAGAGGAAATTAAAATGAGTCAGATTGAAAGAGGTTGTAAAGGAAGTACAAGATATGATACAAGGCATGTAGGCATACTTTTTTTTTTTACTTTTATTTACGGAGCTCCACTGTGCCATGCTTTGTCGAACCCCTGTGAACAAGAAAAGTTAACCGCAAATTCACAGCACACAAAAAAGTGCACAGAGGGCCTCTAACCCTGATTCCTCTGGGGCACATGGGTCCTGACAAGAGCAAAGTCCACCTTTAGGTCTACTTAAACTGAAGCTGGGTGGATCCAACTCCCGAAGCCAGTCCACCAAGTACTTGGAGCGGGACTTTCCTGAAGAGGGGAGGCAAAAGATCTGAAGGCCACAAAACCTCCCCCAGACATCAGGGCAGGCCCCCAATAACCTGCACCCTCTATCTGTGTGCAAACACAATAAACGTTACCCTATGGACTAGTCACAAGGCCTACTCAAAAGGTGTGCACAAGAAAAGCAAATAGTGACATGACCTAGTGCCAGTAGAATTCAATAGCGTGCAACTACCCAAAGTGCTTTTCTGGTTCCCTTGGGACATCAGCCCCAGTGGGCTCATCACTGGGAGCTCCTTGCAGCTCCTAGAATGTGAGCATATATACAGTCATAAAGGCCTAAAATTTAGAGGCCAGTGAGAATTAGATACACCTGTATTGTATATCTAATTTGGGAACAAGAGTAAAAAGGTTCAGTTATAAGAGGATTACTATTCCATGATTCAGAGATGAGTCTGCAAGTCCCATTTCTTGTGAAAAGCTGCCATGGAGTCATGGGTAGTATGGTAAATTCTCTCTATAAGGCTGGCCATACACGGAGTGAATTCCTTTCCTGCAACGCTCGATTCGCCATCAACACAGACAGTGATGATGTGGGGAATCCCTCCTTCTGGGCCATTGTCTTTTCCGGAGAAGACAGTGATTATCGCTAGCGGCTATAGCAGCTGCTTGCCATAATTACAAGCAAATCCAGCAGGCTGGTTGTACCCAATTTGATTAATCAATCAACTTAGTACATTCAGCCTGCCCATTAATGGTTCAATTCTTGGCTGAGATTCAAACTATGTATGGTCGGCCTAAGCGTCAGAGATTCCATCCTAGACAAAAGGTGTCACCATGGAGCAATTAGTGAGCACCACATTAAAGCTATGTCCCAATGAACAGCAATAAATAAAGTATGCAGAAGCCTTTCACAAGGGAGGAGTCAGATTTGGAATAGGAACAAACAATAAACACACTGGCAACATTAGTAAAAATGTTAGGACAATTATTTGGGCAGTTTTAGTTACCACTTTCTGCCAGAGAAGATGGAGCCCCTTACAACTCCAAAATATACGTATGAATGTTTCATACATATATTTTGGTGTTGTAATGTTTCAGCCTCGAAAACAGGATGGTGACACCTCTGGAAAGACGGTATGCCACCTAGAGGGTGTTACATACCATCTAGTGTGCAATTTAATAGTTTTATTTGAGCAGATCTATAACTCTCTGTAATAGGAAGGTTATAAGTTCATCGGAGGGTGGCAAAGGAGCTAAACTTACCAGAGAACCATCCACCTCAAAAATCTGCTTCCATTATGAAACACAACCGGGAAGTCAGGATCTCCCAAGTAGATAGTAAAAGGCAAGTTGTGATGAGGTTATTTAGCAAGTGTCATTTTAAAACAGAAGCATCTGCATTTTTACAGCTGCTTCTAAGTATTTAATTCATCAGTGCAAGATCAAGGTTGCCATCATCCCTGTGCTCAAAGTTAGGCATCAAAGAATCTCTTTAGATGGGACTTCTACACGGCAACCAAAGAAAAGAAAAACACCTAAACATACTGGTATAAAATACTAGTATAAAATATACATATTTTATTTTTGACACCTTAAAAAGCCCCTCACATGAGGTGCATGTGTAAAATACAAGAAACTGTTTAAAATATTGCACATAACAAATATAAAGTGGTGATACCCTGCCCCATGAGTAGCTGTACAGTCCAATATTTCAGTGACAGTGATGCATTGAACGGGTTATCCAATGCCGTTTTGAATATCTTCCACAGGGATTATAGTCACCACTAAAACATTGGAAATTTGTCAGTTTCCCTATAGAGCTCTCCCTTCCAGGGAGTAAGACATTTTTTTGACACTGTGAACATTGATGTGATGGAGGTTGTTTCTCTCTCTGGCAAATGGCAGGAATCAAACAATATATTTACAGTGTCTTTTTGGAGCAAAAGTTCTTCCCTTTGTCTCATACAACCTGATATATGTGTGAGGGGACGATTTAAAGGTCTATATACATTGTATTGAATTCTATGTGGTCCTGTTGGATATGTCCCTGCACGTCTTCCTGGATGGGAAACCAGTGAGCTCCATAGGGAAACTGACAGATAACCAATGTTTTAATGGTGACTATTATCCCTGAGGAAGATATTTGAAACGGCGTTGGATACCCCATTCCATGCATCGCTGTCACTGAAATATTGGACTGTACAGCTATTCATGGGGCTGGGTTTCACCACTTTATATTTGTTATGTGCAATATTTTGAACAGTTTCTTGCCTTTTAACCACTTCCTGACCACCCGCCGCACATATAATGCGGCAAGGTGGTCAGATAGCGCACATCGCCGTAACTGTACATCGGTTCATACATGTGGTATAGGCCCGTGGTATAGGCCCGTGGTATAGGCCCGGGGCCCGTGTACTAAGGCAGAACGGGGATCTGCCTATGTAAACAAGGCGGATCACTGTTCTGCCAGATGACATGTCAGAGATCTTCTGTTCCCAGTGATCGGGAACAGCGATCTCTGTCATGTCCCAGTAAGCCCATCCCCCCTACAGTTAGAACACACCCAGGGAACACACCTAACTCCTTGATTGCCCTCAAGTGTTAATCTCTTCCCTACCAGTGTCATTCTACATTGATCAGTGCATTTTTATAGCACTGATCATTGTAATAATGCCACTGGTCCCCAAAAAGTGTCATTTGGGGTCAGATTTGTCCGCCGCAATGTCGCAGTCCCACTAAAAAGCACAGATCACCGCCGTTACCAGTAGAAACAATCAAAAAAAATAAAAGTCCCTAAATCTATCCCATAGTTTGTAGATGCAAAAACTTTTGCGCAAACCAATCAATAAAGAAATATTCCTTCCAATTTTAAATTCAAGTGGTAGTAAAGTCTCTATATTAACTTGTACCTACAGTTAAAGTCAGGAACCCCTGTCATGTTGTTATTATTTTTTTTATCCCCATGGGGGACATTTGTTGATTTGCTCATGATGACCACTGGGACTGAAAGCGAGGGAAAATCAAAAATCCTAGAATAGGAATGGGGAGAACTTCTTTATACCTCACTTTGGAGAGAAGTCCTAACACTCTGTGTTATGTCTACAGGACAGGAAGTAAAGTGACATCTCCCCAATGGCAAAAAAAAAAATCAAGACTTATGTACCCCTATTACCATTTTCCCTGAGACAAATATTGGGTCCTTCCCTTATTAAGAAGCTGACTTCCAGATTTCACAATAAGACCATTCCTATTTTACTATTACTGTATCCCATCTTTTTTGGACACAGAGATTTGAAAGAGTTCCCTATGCCTCAACATTGGGACAGAGTTGCTTTACAAGGTGGAAGCCTTTGCCTCCCCGTCTTATGTGGTCTGGTATGGTACAGGAAGGGGGGCTACATACCCTCTGCTATTCCTTACCTGGCCACCATGCTGCATGCCTGGATAAGGGTCTTGTGAGAATATTAAGTTTAACCTCACACATTTTTTATTAAGTTACTACATATTCTCTCTATCCAGCTGTGGGAGGCGTTCTTTTTCATTTTAGTGGCAATACATTGCTAAATTATTAACCAGTTCTATGCTGGTTTATAATTTAGAAATGCAAACAGACCCCCTGACTTAGAAGAGCATGCTTTAGTGCACTTTCACATTGTAGAGGTTTGGTTCTAGCTTATCAGAACCGAAACTGCAAAGTTTGGGGCGAATTTAGGTTTTCCCAAACACAAACAGCGACAGTACACAATACCACCCTTTGTAAAAGAGTTTGAGTGTACTAGAATAACAAACTTTCAAACAGATCTCACCTTGACGTAAGGTTTTAGAAATGTTTGGACAATTGGAGTCATTATGTACAATGTTATGTTTCATTACATCAGCGGTTTCATAATTTTCTGATCTTTGCGAAAAACCTTTTACATCTCTTTGTTTGATTACCTTACCTTCACTCTTTCAAAAGGTAATCATTGTGTGGTGTATGCATAAGTGCGTTACTTATTCAGCATACATTTAAAATGCATTCTGTTTAAGGAGAGAATGGATCTATCAGAACAAGAAGAATGCTTGCTTCAGTAAATAGTTAGATGTTATTTGAAAGTTAAATGCCATTAAAATTGGGGTCGTTAATTCCCTGTGGACAACTTAATTACAGTCTAGGATGCTGGCAGGGAGCCCTATCTGAACCCTTGGAATAACGTCCACTAAGGGCGCACGGGCGCCGCCCCCCATCCATGCATCCAGCCCCTTGCAGGACGCCGGATGCATGAATTTCAGTGGGGGGGGGGGGGGGTTTAAGCACCTGATTAAAGTCAGAGGCTCTAATAGGCTTCAAAATAGGGTGGGCTTTGGGCACAGAGAATGCGAACCGAGCCCACCTAGGTGTGTTACAATAGTGAATTAATATTCGCTATTGTAACACTGATCCTCCTCCCGGCAAATCAGAAGCGGGTCTGAGATCAGCCACCCGATTGGCTGAAAGGACCGGCAATCCTATTGGATGCCTAGGAGGAGGGGAGGAGATGCACAGCCGCCGTGAGGAAAGGACACGGGAACCGTTGCCCGATGCCTGCTGCAGATGCCCGCTACCCGATGCCCAGATGGGGTAAGTGCTGGAGAGACCGGTAGACAGCAAGCGGGTGGGGGGGTTAAGGTGCTGCCGGGGGGGTGGAAGTTTTCCGCCCCCCCAAAAAAAAATACCAGCCGCCACTGATAACAAAACTTTTTAGTTAAGCTAATGTAGTCACCACCCTCAATGAGTTAAAGTGGAAGAAAAGCCTATGTTTAACTATCATTAAAAACATTCTCTCCCCCTGTCCTCCTACTTATCCTGCCTAATCTGTATAAAAAGATGTTTGTACTTACCCATTTTTAATCCTTTCGAGTCTGGTCATATGATCCCGCAGCTCTGGCTTCCCATATCAGCGAGCGACTCCTGCAGGTAGGAGAAGGGAGCATCCACAATGGCTGGGCTATAGGAGCCCAATTTTGCAACTTTGACATGTGCTAGTAAAACCGTACAGATCACCACAACTACTTTGCGCATCTGGGTGGATTATACCTTGTTTTTTTTTTCAGAACAAATTGGGTTTTCATTTGGTGGTAGTTATGGATATCTCCTGATTTTTTTTTTTTTTTTATTATTAAAGGAAAATTGTCCCAAAATAGTAAAAAAACAAACAAACATTTTTTTAAAAATTTCAATCTATATTTCTTGCTATTACTATAACCTACCAATAAAGAACAACCCAAAATAAATTCTTCTGCTCCTGACAACCACAGCGATACGACATGTGTGTACAGTATGTTGTTTGTACCCGTAGTACAGCCCAGAAACAATAGTGCACATTTTGCTATTTTTTATCCTACCTAAAACACACTGGCACTGCCCTTAACTGGCACTGATACTAATTGGGAAAAAAATCCTCTTCAAAAAATACTGACCCTGACCTTAGACCCTGATCTTGTCCCGAACACTAACCCGGGGGCTGACCTAAAGCAAACCTTGATCTAGGTTTTTTTTTTATCTACACACACTTTTATTTTTCTATCTCTGCAAGGACAGAGAAAGATACAATGTATCTGCCTCATTCATTCACAGAGACAGAAGACGTGGGGGTGGGCTTCACAGTGATTGATTACTGTGATAGCCAATCAGAGGCTATCACAGTGATGAGGTGACCCGAAATAAGACATTGCGGGTCCCGATCGTTAGAACGGGGCCCTGGGCTCTCGGTGAGGTCCTGGTCTCTGTGCTGGGAGCACACCATGTGGCGCGCTCCCAGCACAAAGCGAGATATGCAAATATGCAGCCCCATGGAAAAAAGCCCAGTCCAGTGAGGCCATATGCAAAGGATGAGCGCTCGTTAGGGATACCAAAGTGTGCCACATCCCATAATAATACAAACAAAAGGGGGTACTCCCTCAATGGTTGGGACTTTTTAGGCACAAAGTAATATTGAAGTTGTGCAGCTTAAAATGTAACAATTTTTATTGTACAAAAATATTATAAAAACACGATATATGCAATATTAAAGTAATGAACAAGCAAGTAGAAATATGGTGATATCTGTAGAGACGTCTGTTACGCCTGATGCATTTCGGATGCGTTCCTTCTTCAGAGGTGTTTCAGTGACGATTATAGAGACCACTCTGAATCAAATTGAAATAGTACATAGAAAATCAACATTTGTAAAGTATTCAAAACAAACACAGAAAGACGTTCAAATCGTGGTAAAGTCTTCAAGCGATAAAGTCACAGTCTCAGTGGGTGTCACCTAACAGCATCTCGCCAATCATGGAAATGGACAGAAGCAAAGCCCACATAGCGTAAATCTGTATGACTTTATTGGATCCCACAGTCAAATCCCCTAAAATAACACTCACAATCAAACTTTAAAACATAGGCATGTGAAATAAGAATGAGGTGTGTCACCACTTCCGGAGTCGGCATCCACGAGCGATGAGGAAACCAGCCTAATCAGCCCTGCATATCCTCCTCCTCAGTGTGCTGGCAATCTCCACCTCCAGTACGTCGCTAGGTCACGCTCTGACGCGTTTCGTCACTTCCGACTTCAACAGAGGGCATCAGTTGACGGGCTTGACCTAGCGACGTACTGGAGGTGGAGATTGCCAGCACACTGAGGAGGAGGATCTGCAGGGCTGATTAGGCTGATTTCCTCATCGCTCGTGGATTTACGCTATGTGGGTTTTGCTTCTGTTCATTTCCATGAACGAGTTCAGAGACGGGTAACAAAAATGGTGAAAGGTCTGGGGGATAAAACATATCAAGAGCGACTTCAGGAACTTAATATGTACAGTCTGGAGGAAAGAAGGGAGAGGGGAGACATGATTGAAACCTTTAAATACATCAAGGGGGTGAATAAGGTTCAGGAGGGCAGTCTTTTCGATATGAAACCAAAATCAAGAACACGGGGACCTCAAACTAACTGGGGGGGAAGTTCAAAACTAATCTTAGAAAGTATTATTTTACTGAAAGGGTGGTTGATGATTGGAATAAACTACAAACAGAGGTTGTGAGACAGTCAACAGTAAATGGCTTCAAACATGCTTGGGATAAACATAAATCCATAGTCAGACAACAAGGTTAATGTAAAAAAAAAAATATATAAAAAAATAAATAAATAAAAAGGGGCAGACTCGATGGACTACTCAGTCTTTTTCTGCCGTCACTTTTCTATGTTTCTGTGATTGGCGAGATGCTGTTAGGTGACACCCACTGAGGATTGGAATATCGGGTGGTGTGTGGAGGAAGCACTAAAGTCTGACATGATTGCTTTATGACATCAAGGATAAGGACAGTGGTACATTACCCCTTAAAGCTTATTACTTACCTGGTTCTGGTAAGTGCATCCCCTAAGGGGGACTTTTGTTTCTCCACGTGGTGCTCGAGTGATGGTGGAAGGTGCACATATATTATATAGTCCTGTGACTTTATCACTTGAAGACTTTACCACGATTTGAACATTGGGGATGCTGTAAAGCGCTGCTACAAATACTACGTCTTTCTGTGTTTGTTTTGGATTTTGTTTTTGATTTAGCAGCAGCTGTCGGATAGGTGTGGACAGTGCAGTCCGCAAGCGCTGAGCAGAGACTGTGGGCGGTTTTACTCTGTTTGTTTTATATTTGTAAAGTATTGATTATTGAAGATGTGCATACAATGTGCATACCTACTTACCTTGCTACTGAAATGCATCAGGTGTAACAGACGTCTCTACAGATATCACCATCTTTCTGCTTGCTTCTTCATTACTTTAATGTTGCATATATTGTGTTTTTATGATATTTTTGTACAATAAAAATTGTTAAATTTTAAGCTACACAGATTCAATATTACTTTGTGCCTAAAAAGTCCCAACCATTGAGGGAGTACCCGCTTTTGTCAGTCTAGTGAGGCAGCATATTTGCCTACTGTTGGCATGAAGGGGTTAAGCTCTAGAGGAAGGGTAAATCATTTTACTCACCTATTTACCTGTAATTAACTTCACTCAACTACCCTGAAAACGGAGAATTCTTGGAACTGTCATTCACAATAGCGATGAACACAATACAGTTAAATGACAACATGTCTCTAAGATGAAATTCACAACCTGTCATAAAATCATTTCGTTTGACAGTGGCAAGCAAATTACTTTTACTCTTTCCCAGCAGTTCAGGTGAAGTTTATGTCAGCTCTTGCGGATAATAATTGAAGAAATGCTCTGTTCTTTCATTAAAATAATGCACGATGGACTGTAAACTATAGGGGCTGATGTAAGTTCATGTGGTCATAGAGAGGTCATCTCATCCGTTAGAGGAGGAAGGAAGAACTACTGTTATGTGACCTTGGCTTTACCTAAAGGAGATAGACCACATAAATAAGAATTATTATTTCACTAGCAAATGTGTGAACATTCGTGAAGGATTTCATTGTGGCTGAATGTTTTTTGGCCTTCTACACATTGATATGGTCTTGGTGATTCTATATACAGGGTGGGCGAATTATATGGATACACCTTCATAAAATGGGAATGGTTGGTGATATTAACTCCCTGTTTGTGGCACATTAGTATATGTTAGGGGGGAAACTTTTCAAGATGGGTGGTGACCATGGCGGCCATTTTGAAGTCGGCCATTTTGAATCCAACTTTTGTTTTTTCTATAGGAAGAGGGTCATGTGACACTTCATACTTATTGGGAATTTCACAAGAAAAACAATGGTGTGCTTGGTTTTAACGTAACTGTATTCTTTCATGAGTTATTTACAAGTTTCTGACCACTTATAAAATGTGTTCAATGTGCTGCCCATTGTGTTGGATTGTCAATGCAACCCTCTTCTCCCACTCTTCACACACTGATAGCAACACCGCAGGAGAAATGCTAGCACAGGCTTCCAGTATCCGTAGTTTCAGGTGCTGCACATCTCGTATCTTCACAGCATATGTTTTTTATGGTCAGTAAAAACCAATACCGGGAGAGCTGCTCCTTCCAGGGGGTACCGCCATTCCTCCAAAGCCGACTTGATGGCCAGCAATTCCCTATCACCGACATCATAGTTCCAGCAAGATGGTGCACCACCACATTATGGGTGTCAGGTCTGAGCATTCCTAGATGAACAGTTTCCTGGGAAGTGGATTGGTCGTCGTGGGCCAGTTGAATGGCCCCCAAGGTCTCCCGATCTGACCCCCTTAGACTTTTATCTTTGGGGTCATCTGAAGGCAATTGTCTATGCTGTGAAGATATGAGATGTGCAGCACCTGAAACTACGCATACTGGAAGCCTGTGCTAGCATTTCTCCTGCGGTGTTGATATCAGTGTGTGAAGAGTGGGAGAAGAGGGTTGCATTGACAATCCAACACAATGGGCAGCATATTGAACACATTTTATAAGTGGTCAGAAACTTGTAAAAAACTCATGAAATAATAAAGTTATGTTAAAACCAAGCACACCATTGTTTGTCTTGTGAAATTCCCAATAAGTCTGTGTCACATGACCCTCTTCCTATTGAAAAAACAAAAGTTGGATTCAAAATGGCCGACTTCAAAATGGCCGCCATGGTCACCACCCATCTTGAAAAGTTTCCCCCCTCACATATACTAATGTGCCACAAACAGGAAGTTAATATCACCAACCATTCCCATTTTATTAAGGTGTATCCATATAAATGGCCCACTCTGTACATTGATATACAGTATCTCACATAAGTGAGTACACCCCTCACATTTTTGTAAATATTTTATTCTATCTTTTCATGTGACAACACTGAAGAAATGACACTTTGCTACAATGTAAAGTAGTGAGTGTATAGCTTGTATATAAAGTCGGTTCACACAGGGGCGATCCGACTTCAGGGGCAACTCGAAGTCGCCCGCACAGCGCGACTTGCAAACGGCTTCTGTAATAGTAGTCAATGCAAGTCGCTCCCAAAGTAGTACAGGAACCTTTTTCTAAGTTGGAGAATATTGAGACACTGCTATTAGAACGGTTCCACTGCATGGAGCACGACTTGTCAGGCACCCCTTTGCGAACCGGGTCTAACAGTGTAAATTTGCTGTCCCCTCAAAATAACTCAATACACAGCCATTAATGTCTAAATCGCTGGCAACAAAAGTGAGTACACCCCTAACTGAAAATGTCCAAATTGGGCCCAAAGTGTCAATATTTTGTGTGGTCACCATTATTTTCCAGCACTGCCTTAACCCTCTTGGGCATGGAGTTCACCAGAGCTTCACAGGTTGCCACTGGAGTCCTCTTCCACTCCTTTATGACGACATCACGCAGCTGGTTTATGTTAGAGACCTTGCGCTCCTCCACCTTCCAATTGAGGATGCCCCACAGATGCTCAATAGGGTTTAGGTCTGGGGACATGCTTGGCCAGTCCATCACCTTTACCCTCAGCTTCTTTAGCAAGGCAGTGGTTGTCTTGGAGGTGTGTTTGGGGTCGTTATCATGTTGGAATACTGCCCTGCGGCCCAGTCTCCAAAGGGAGGGGATCACGATTTACTTTAGTATGTCACAGTACATGTTGGCATTCATGGTTCCCTCAATGAACTGTAGCTCCCCTGTGCCGGCAGCACTGATGCAGCCCCAGACCATGATACTCCCACCACCATGCTTGACTGTAGGCAAGACACACTTGTCTTTGTACTCTTTATCTTGTTGCCGCCACACACACTTGACACCATCTGAACCAAATAAGTTATCTTGGTCTCATAAGACCACAGGACATGGTTCCAGTAATCCATGCCCTTAGTCTGCTTTTCTTCAGCAAACTGTTTGCGGGCTTTCTTGCGCATCATCTTTAGAAGAGGCTTCCTTCTGGGATGACAGCCATGCAGACCAATTTGATGCAGTGTGCGGCGTATGGTCTGAGCACTGACAGCCTGACCCCCCCACCCCTTCAACGTCTGCAGCAATGCAGGCAGCACTCATACATCTATTTCCCAAAGACAACCTCTGGATATGACGCTAAGCACGTGCACTCTTGGTCAACCATGGCGAGGCTTGTTCTAAGTGGAACCTGTCTTGGTAAACTGTATGGTCTTGGCCACCGTGCCGCAGCTCAGTTTCAGGGCCTTGGCAATCTTCTTATAGCCTAGGCCATCTTTATGTAGAGCAACAATTCTGTTTTTCCGATCCTCAGAGAGTTCTTTGCCATGAGATGCCATGTTGAACTTCCAGTGACCAGTATGAGAGAGTGAGAGCGATAACACCAGATTTAACACACCTGCTTCCCATTCACACCTGAGACCTTGTAACACTAACGTTTCACATGACACTGGGGAGGGAAATTGGTTAATTGGGCTCAATTTGGACATTTTTACTTAGGGGGGTACTCACTTTTGTTGCCAGCGGTTTAGACATTAATGGCTGTGTGTTGAGTTATTTTGAGGGGACAGCAAATTTACACTGTTATACAAGCTGTACACTCACTACTTTACATTGTAGCAAAGTGTCATTACTTCACATGAAAAGATATAATAAAATATTTATAAAAATGTGAGGGGTGTACTAACTTTTGTAAGATACTGTACATTACTACCCCGTTGTACAATTTATTTAGCTGGGCACACATTTTTTGGTAAGGTGTGATATATAACACAAGGGTATGGTCATGGACAAATATAGAGCAGCCATTCTCAACCTTTTCGACACAGAGAAACCCTTAAAATAACTATCCGGTCTCAGGGAACCCCTGCTAAAAATTAATCTTAATGATACATTGGTGTGGTGGTCAGTGGGAAGAATGCTCCTTAAGCTTGTGGTCTTTGGGAAGAATTACCCACTGATAGATAGCTAAAAAGATCAATAGTGTCAGTGGGAACTTATCTGAGAGGCAGATATTGCTCATTGTTCAAGGAACCCCTAGCAACTAGACATGTGTATGGCCGAAAAATTTTTTGTTTTAGTTTTTGTTCCATTCATGTTTTTATTTTTTTGGAAATTCAGGAATTTGGAAATTCAAAAATTCGAAAAATTCGGAAATCGGAAATTCGAAAATTCGGAATTTGAAATTCGGAATTTCGCGAATTCGGTAATTCGGAATTTGAAAATGCCGAAATTGTTGAAAATTCAGAAATTCGGAAGTAAAAAGTCCAAAAAGTTGAAAAGTTGGAAATTCGAAATTTGAAAATAAGAAAGAAAATTTTAAATATTAAGTAACTAATAAATAACTATTAAATTATAGGTATTGGAATGTCCCTTCAAATTTGGCTGTTAGTGAACTTAAATACGAAATTTATCACTAACAGCCAAATTTTCAAGGAAATTCCAATACCTATAAAAAAGTTATTATTAGCTAGGTATTAGTTCCGATTTTTAAATTATCGGGTTTTCAAATTTTCAGATTTCCGAATTTTCGAATCTCGGATTTTCGCCTTTTCCGATTACTGAATTTCCGAATTCGAAATAACAAAAAAAATCGGAAAATTCGGAAATTTGAAATTTGGTTTTCAAAAAATGTGTTTAACCACTTGCCGACCGCCGATCGGCATCTGATGGCGACAGAGTGGCTCTGTAAGGCAAAACGCCGTCATACGACGACGGCTGCCAGATCGCGCTCACTGTGTCCGGGGAGGGCCAGGGAGCGGGTGCGGCGGAGTGAAAGAATGGAGGTCCGTGTAAGTAAAGACGGACCTCCGTTCTGTGAGAGGGGGAAGGGCTGTGATCACAGCCTTCCTCTACACGGAAGGTGTGATCACTTCCCTTCTCCTGTTAGGGCAGTCCCCCCACAGTTAGGACACACCCAGGGAACACAGTAAACCCTTAGAGCGCCCCCTGCAGGTTAACCCCTTCACTGCCAATGTCATTTACACAGTAATCAGTGCATTTTTATAGCACGGATCGCTGTATAAATGCCAATGGTCCCAAAAAAGTGTCAAAATAGTCCGACATGTCCGCTGAAATATCGCAGTACCGCTAAAAATCGCAGATCGCCGCCATTACTAGTAAAAAATAAAATAAAAATAAAAACCCCAAAAATTAATTCTCATCATCCGTAAACGCGACCACTTTTGCGCAAACCAATCAATAAACGCCGATTGCGATTTTTTTAATCACAAATATGAAGAAGAATATAAATCAGCCAAAACCGATGAAAAAAAAGTTTTTTTATATTTTTTTTTTGGATTTGTATTTTAGCAAAAAGTAAGAAATTTGGGTTTTTTTGCAAAATTGTTGCTATTCTTTTGTTTATAGCGGCAATCAGAAATGACGCAGTGGTAATCAAATACCATCAAAAGAAAGCTCTATTTGTGGACGCAAATTTCGTTTGGGTACAACGTCGCACGACCGCGCAATTGTCAGTTAAAGCGACGCAGCGCCGAATCGCAAAAAGGGCTCCCGTCCTAAAGTGTGAAATCCTTCCGGTGGCTGAAGTGGTTAAAAAACGAATTAAAACAAAACAAATTGCACATGTCTACTAGCAACCTCTGAAGGAACCCTGGTTGAGAAACCCTGGGATAAAGGTTCCTGTGAATGATTTGATCTTGGGCCATTGGGAGGATAAGCAGTGAGGGCCTTTACAAAGGTTGGAGAACAAAGAGGAAAATGACTGTGGCTTGGAGAGAGAGGAGGTAATCTTGGATAGAGGTGAGAGGAGGGAAACTGAGATCTGATTGTTGCTGAAGAGTGCAGGGAAGAGTGGAGGTGTAGCTGATCACATGGCAATGGGGAAAACTTCAAAGGAGAATCTGCTACAAAATGGACCTAACCCTTTCTGCCTATCCCTCCATTGGCTGTCACTGACCCAATGAATTGAATTCAAAATGCAAACTATAACTTAAAAGCCACCCACAACTCTTCCCCCAGCTAGATCACTAACCTAGTCTTCAAATACCAACCAGATTGTCCACTTTGTTCTTCCCAACACCTCCTGCTCTCTAGCTCCCTCATCACCACCTCCCATACTCCCTACAGGACTTCTCCTGAGCCTCTCCCATCCTTTGGAAATCCTTACCCCAATCTGTCCGACTATGTCCAACTCTATCCACTTTTAGGCGATCCCTGAAAACTTTTCTCTTCAGAGAAGACTATCCTGCCTCCACCTAATAACTGTTCTTTCATTTTCTTCATCAGCTCATCCCCCACAGTTATTACCTTTTGTATCACTTGACCCTCCCTTCTAGATTGAAGCTCTAAGGAGCAAGGCCCTCTAAATCCTCCTGCATTGAATTGTATTGCAACTGTACTGTCTGCCCTAACGCTGTAAAACACTGCGCAAACTGTTGGCGCTATGTAACTCCTATGTAATAATAAGGCCTTATACACACGGGCATATCTTTAAAAATAAACAAAACGTCGGGCCCGACATCAAGGAAAAAATTTGGCGTAATTCGGCGTTATGCATCGGCGTTAGTGAGCATTAGTGAGTGTCGGTGTCAATAGGCGTTTTTTAAAAAAAATCATCCCTCTGCCTCAGAACGCGATGGCCGTGGGTTCTACTTTCAGCTCACTAACGCCGACGCCATCTACAGCTCAAAAACGCCAACTTTTTTATGGGGCCATTGACTAACATGGAGAGCTGCAAAAAACGCCAGAAAACGCCGGCGTAAAAAAACGTCCATGTGTATGAGGCCTAATAGTGCAAACAATATAGGGCGAGGTGCCAGGAAACATAATGTGGATGCTGTTGCTCTCCTAATTTGGACTACAAACACCACCTCTGCTTCCTATCTATATTACATAGAGGCAGAGGCGTAACTAGAACCTTCAGGGCCCCGGTGCAAGAAATTATGAAGGGCCCCCTGACCCCTGGCCAGGGCCCTTCCCTCTTCCCACTGATCCTGGGGCCCTTTACTCCTATCGTGGGTCCCTTTATTACGGTACTGCAGTGGGGCCCTTTCACAAGTTCTGCAGCAGGCCCCAGGGGGGCCAGGGAAGCACACAGGGGCCCTGGGAACAGCAGAAGACAAGTAAACTGGATAGAGGAAAATGGAGGAGATTGGGTCCTCTAAATGCCACCCCTGGTATCCCTCCTATTCAGGTGTACAAGGGAGGCACATGGGCCCCCTGGACCATGGGGCCCGGTTGCAATTGCAACCCCTGCAACCCCTATCGTTACGCCCCTGCATAGAGGGACTTTGTAGTTCTCGGAAGACAGCTGAGAAAGCTGAAAGATTGTTTGAGATTTTTACTTCAGTGCAAGGAAAATAAAAGAACACTGGATTTGTTACAGTTTCAGAGGTGTTTTTCTATATTTTATTTATTTAATTTCAGATACTTATATAGCACCATCAATTTAATCACCGCTTTACATTCACATCAGTCCCTGCCCTCAAGGAGCTTACAATCTAAGGTCCCTAACTCACATTCGTACATACACATAGTAGGGCCAATTTAGACCGGATCCAATTAACAGCATGTCTTTGGAGTGTTGGAGGAAACCGGAGTACCCGGAGGAAACCCACGCAGGCACAGGGAGAAGATGCAAACTACAGGCAGGTAGTGTCGTGGTTGAGATTCGAACCAGCGACCCTTTTGCTGCTAGGCAAAAGTATTATCCACTACACCACTGTGCAGCCCAATATTTAGAACTAAAGTGTGAGTTTAGGAGCTTTTGGCATTTTTTTTGTCAAAGCCCTGAACTCAGCTCAATAAAAGCCTATGTGACCATGTACATATAGGCTTTTATAAGAGTTTAGGAGTAGTTAAACACATTCAGCAGAGGAACATTTAGGCAAAAACACACAAATGCAACAAAACATTTTTTTTTTTTTCAAATATAAAGTTTTATTAACTTCCAGCAAGGGCAAAACAACATATCAAATATGATAATGACCAGGCAATACAAGTATGTACATCGGTATAAAGAGGTACATGAATCAATCTGTCAGTGCGTGGTATCGTAATTTAGCAACAAAAGAAACTACCGTTTCTGGGTTCTTTAATGTCCATCCCGAGGCGCCTCTCTCAACTTGGGTGGCCTCCGGTCTGGAGTGCAACATCGCTACAATAACACGTACAAAGCCCTTGCTTCTACCTCGTTTCCATTTACATGTGTTGAAAGATAAGTGAAAAAGGGAGAGAGAGAGAAAGAGAGATTAGAATAGAGAGAGGGGGGAATAGAAAGGAAGGGGATGGGGAGGGGTAGAAAGAGGGGATAAAAGGGGAGAGGGGGAAGGGTGGCACGGG
>BLSH010297482.1:466681-478649 GCA_018402905.1 Glandirana rugosa | reverse complement strand
TTTACAAAACAACGCCCCCACACCAGACCTGTACCGGCTCATCTCTGTGCAAGAGACACTCGAGGACGGACAGGGGATGAGATGGGGCCGAACACGTCGCGGATGTATGGCGTGATACGAGAGTGTATTTTTTTCCTTCTGATCCTTGTCGAGATTTGAGTCGTTCTGGCGATATAGGTCACCCCTCTAGGCGGTTATGAAACGACCATGGAGCCTCCGGTGGGACTGTGGGTTCTACCGCTGCGGTACACGATGTATAAGTCTCTGGCAGGCGTGACCCTTAGGGGGTCGCAGAGGACGGGGGAGAAGGAAGAGCCTGAGATTGAGCCTGAAGATTCCCCTGCAGTGACCCTGTCCGTCAGTGCATTCACATCCTGTTTAACTGCCCGGAGCTCGCGTCTGTGGTTCTCCTCCACCTGGCTGATAAGGGCTGTAATGTCCCCTCTGGTAGGCAGCGCCAGGAGTAAGGATCGGAGCTCTGCATCTACCTGTAAAGTTGGAGGCTGGAAAGCAGGTGATGCCGGGTCTACCCGGAACACTGCCGGTACGTCCGAGTTAGAGTCCGAGAAGGAAGAGGGGGCAGGAGACGCTGGGGGATTCCCAGTGCGGACGGTCTCTGAATATGTAGCACATGGCGTCGCCATCTTGGGTGTCAGGGTGGCCTCCGAGGTACCAGCAAAGTATTGGCGGATCTCCCCACTGGATATAGCGGTCTTGCTGAGTTTAGAGCTGTTCCTAGTCTTCCTTTTTTTATGTGAGAGCATAGTGCGGTATGTAGGCGCTGCACAAGCCGGGGTAGAGTAGGGGACAGGCAGGAGCTCACAGAGAACGTGTCTCTACTCGGCCATGTCCAGACCACACCCCCGCAACAAAACATTTTTGGGCACATTTAGCATTTTTCTGCTGCCAGGAGAGTTGCGCTTCGGGGTGGCCAGTGTACATGTAGCCTTAGGACAGCCAAAAATGACAGTTTAAAAAAAATATACATTTATATATAATGCATTGTATTCAACTTTTTAATTAATATCATGAATTTAAATGAATATAAAAGCTCAAGAAAAAAGCTCAAGAAAAATGCATCCCTTTAAATTCTATGTGTCTTCACACTGGTCCCTTGCGCTTCTGTTGTGGTGTTAAAAATCTTGCTTGCTGCATTCTTGGTCAGATAAAAAAACTGCACCAAAAAGCACCTCCCCGTTGAAATGCATTGAAACGCAGCAAGAACGCATCAATAAAGCGCCTGTGTTTTTTATGTGGTTTTTGAATCACGTGACCTATGAAAAACGCACCATAAGCACAGTAAAATCGTGCCCAAATTTTAGTAAAATAAATTTTTGCCAAAATCTCGAAAACAACTTTTTCGGCCAATATGTTTTGGCCGTCAAAATTTTGGTGCATCTCTAATGGGTATTAAAGTGTACAAGGCTATAAACCAACTACATCTGGCAAACGGTGGCAGAGGACTGGCTACTATGTTCTTCACCTATAACAGCCCCCTTTCCCATAAGGCAAGCAGGCCTACCGGTACTCGGTTGTCCCCAGGACTTATACACAATGCTATAGTGCCTGGCTGCCATGCCAGATCATGCATGAACTAAGCAATGCAAACAAGTACTTCAGGTTGGCAGACAGGCAGAGTGGTTCAATGACAGTCCAGGTAAAAGGCAGGTAGAGTTCAGAAAAATAGTATCTGGTCCCAGGTAATACACAGGGAAATCCAATCTAGCAGAAGAAGGCAGACAGACAAGGTGCTTGATCAGATATTACACAAGTTATCAATCTCTACTACAAGCATGAGACTGAAGGTTTGGCTGGCTTAAATCAGGTCTGGTCTCCAGCAGAGACTGGCCACATTAATCACCTTTCAGGTGGACAGAGAGACAAGGAGAATGCCATAGCCAAAACCAGGATGCTGGAATGAGGAGCAGGAGCGCTAGACGCTTCTGACAATGCATTTTTGGGAACCGACCAAGTAATAATACATTTTCTATGTCCATGTATTTAATCTACAGCAAAAATACAAACAACACAGCGGGTGTGAACAAAATGGAAATCCATTAATGGAGGAACTTCATTTATATTAGTGAAAAATCATTATTACTAAAAAAGAAACCCCATAATTTTAGGCAGTGCTTTGAAAACTTGATCTCTTATATTGTATGGAAAACATATTGTGCTTGATGCCAAATATCCCGATTAGCCTTTATAAAAACTTGGGTAAAGCACATCAGAAAAAGTTGTTGGCACAAAAAAAAAAAATGAACCGAAATTTTGGACTGCCCCTTGTTCTTCGCTGTGCTACTGCAGGCAACAAAGTCTTTAAGACTTTTCTAACAAAAGGTTTATGATGGGTATAAGAAATGTGACAGATGGAGATCTACAATTTCACTCATACGGGGATCAGAGATTCATACCAAACGGTTGACTAAACAATCCAATAGTTAAATTCAATTACCCACATCTTCAAGCGTGAAAGCTCTGTAGCATGTCATGCATCTGCTCTATAAATAGGTTTTTACAAGAAGTCCATGTGCAATCTCAGGATAATTCAATAATAAGGCAAAACAGATGGTGATTTATATTGATGGGCCCAGCGCTGCACCCTGAGTAATGGTATAATGTGTAATATTAGCAGTGAACAAGAAAAGGACGCCATTCTACTAAGGTATAACAAGGCACAGAAGGTAAGTGGTTTTATGTGGATTTATTAACCCCTTCAGGACGAAGGTAAAACAAATCTTAGTGGCTGAACCCAAGTTTGCAACTTTGCATGTGTTAGTAGAACTGTATGTATTATTGAATCTACTTACTTTAGTTATTTTTTTTTATTATCAAAATGTAGTAATTGGGTGCCCTCTACTGTCTGAATTTGTAAATGCCTGTAAATGTATTAGGGCCCTGGGTTGTTGGCTTTAAAACCCCAGAAGGAGGAAGTCCTGTCCATGCTGCTAAACCCCAAGCCAGAAGGGAATATTATGCAGGTATTCCTATGATATAATAGTTAAACCAGGTATATTTAAATCCTTTTGACAGTATCTCTGTCCTGCCCTTGGTATGTTATTTCACATGCACAGTGCCAGATATCTAGGTCTGTGCTGCTGTATGTGTAGGGGTCACCTTCTAATATATTAGTAGGTGAACCCGTTTATTGCAATATAGTTTATATGCAGCTCCTGTTATTTTAATTAACCTTATGCCTTCTGGCATTTCTGCCTAGCAGCACTAGGGTCATCGGTTAAATTTCCAACTACTGCACTGCCTGCCTGGAGTTTCTATGTTCTCCCTGTGCCTGCATATATTTCCCTTGGGTACTTCAGTTTTCCTCCCACCAGTGGCGGCACAAACTAACATCACAACCCCCCCACCCGCAAGAGACCAATGGTGACGATCAGCCGACCCCCCCCCCCATGGGCGGGATACAAACGGTGGCAATACCCCGCCACACCCGCAAACCCCCCACCGCGGGCGGTGATATAAACGGCGGCGATAACTGAGCACCAACTCCCGCTGCGGGAGTTTAAAAGCGCTGATAGCCCACCATCCAGCCACCTCCCCGCCACGGGAGACAAATGGCGATCACGGGGAAGACACTAGACACTAAATGTGCCACATACCTGCCGCAGTAGAGGGTAGGAAGAGCCGGACCCTCTCTGGTAATCTCGCAGTTGGACATCCTACTCCCTGCCGCAGGAACAGGAAGTGTGTCCTGAGACACCATTGCCAATAGGGACTCCCTGACTGGCCGAGAGGAGGATCAGTGTGTAAATAGTGAATATTCATTAGCCATTGCAACACAAGTGGGTGGGCTCGGAGTACAGTGCTCTGTGCCCCGAGCCCACCCTTTTTTGAAGCTTATTAGAGCCTCTGGCTCTAATCATGTGCTTAAACCCCACAATTGGAATCCATGCGTCCGGCGCGCTGTATGTAGATTAGGGGGTCGGACGCATGGATGGGGGGGGCAGAGCCCCTGCGCCCCTTATAGAGCGGTCGCCACTGCCTCCACACCCCAAAGACATGCTGATACATTAGTTGGTTTCTGTTTAAATTGGCCCTAGTATGTGTATGTATGAATGTGAGTTAGGGACCTTAGATTGTAAGCTCCTTGGGGCAGGGATTGATGTAAATGTACAATAGATATAGATGTAAAACGCTGCATAAATTAATAAATACATGTAAAAATAAATATCTTCCAAAGGGGAAGCCTGTTCAAGTGACAAATATCTCAGAGGGTATTCCATCTCACTTTGGAGAGATTTCACCTCATCTTCTATTTTGTCTCCATGGAAAGGAAATCCACTCAATGGAATACAGATAGCAAAAACAAGGGAGCTTCAAACATTGCCTTCTCCAACCCAAAGTAGAAAAAAAATGGCTTAAGATATACTATAAAGAGGGTCTGAACTATGGAAGCTGTGCCCCCCAAAAAAGGCAAATGAATAGTCTCCAGTATTTCTAGTGGTTCCCCTGCAGCTGACCTTCTTCCCATTTTATGACTTACCCTGTCTTGCTCTCATCGTATACATTTATTTTGGGGTTGGTTCTTTTACTATGATGTAGAAAAAAATGGGTGGGCACAGATGACTTTATAGATGAACTTAGAACAAATATATTTAGCAGATTGCATGTAGAAAAGGAAGGAGGTTGGAGGGGACACGAGATGCCTGGATGTTACCTGCTAGAACAGGGTTTCTCAACCAGGGTTCCGTGGAACCCTAGGGTTCCTCCTGAGGTTGGTAGGAGTTCCTTCAGCAATGAGAAATTTCTGCCCCTCAGATAAGTTACTTCTGTCACCATTGATCTTTGTAGCTATCAATTATTCTTCCAAATGACCATAAATGTAAGGAGCATTCTTCCTACTGACCATCAATCTAATGTATCCTGAGTTCTAGATAAAGTTATTTTAGCAGGGGTTCTCTGAGACCGGAAAGTTAATTCAAGAGTTCCTCTGCGTTGAAAAGACCGAGGAAGGCTGTGCTAGAACATAGGCTCTGGTCTTCTAAAAATATTGTAGATGATCTATCTCACTGCTCTCATGGGGCTATGATAGCTGGAATCCACATCCAGAACTATGTTCTTTGGAGATCAAGGTTTTAGTGGTATTTTGATGCTGGTGCTCCAAGGCAGGAGAGGAGATAAGGTAATGTGTTCTGTATATTTCTCACTCAGTCACTGGCCTCTTCTCTCATGGGGGAACAGCTGCAATTATGTGTAGCATCTTGGTCCTAAACAGGGCTGCTAACAAATTTAGTTATGCTAGGTGGTAACTAGCCTAGCTAATTGGTAGGGGATATGCTGGTTGTTGCCCTAAGCCTGTATATGGTGCATCTCTCTCACATTGTATCCAGGTTAGGAGTGGATATGTTGTTTCAGCCAATTAGCAGGGGTTTCTTTGGCCCCATGGCATGCTGGGAGAACCTATTTACTTGGGAGTAGTCAGGTGATCGGGGTTCTGTGCCACCTGGATGGCTGTCTGGGTGGATGTGTGTAGTAGGTTGGTAGGCCAGAAGCCTGAGGCCTATCCTGGAGGCACATGATTGCTAGGCGGTCTGAGCCCTATTAAGGATTGAGAGAAGTAGCGCGGGGTTGGGGCTTCAGGCTTGGAGCCCAACCAAGTTGCAGAGATTCAGCTGGAGGGGGAACCAAGTTGATGTCAGAGGTGATTCAGTTGCCACATGGGACGACTGATCCTGTTACCAGAGGCAAGTAAGGATCAAGGTCAGAGATAAAGGGAACACAGTTGCCACCACGGCAAAACCACTCCTGTTATCAGAAGCCAGTGATTGGAAGTCTGAAGAAGTACCAGAGCAGCCTTATTCACTAGCCGGGGACAGTGAACAAGTGGGAAAGCTTCAGCAGACTGCCAAGTCAGGGTTCAAGTGGGTTAGCGTGGTTGAAGCTTGAGGAGAATACAGTGGGTTAGCTGTGGAAGAGCTCAGGGGATCCAGTGGCAGCTGGGATCTGAAAGTCTAGTGAGAGACTGGGAGTGCATTGTGAAGATCTACAGTGAGAGACTCTGAGATGTGAGAGAAGATCTACAACGGGACACTGAGTTATGTGTGCAGATCTACAGTGAAGTTTGAGAGTTCAGTTGCTATAGGAGACAGCAGTTCTACAAAATACAGTTGCTGCATCCAGCTTAAAGGCCCTCTACCTGTATAGCTGTCTGCCTGTTTTTACCTGTCTTCCTGTTTTTGTCTCAGAGTCTGCCAATTGCTTTTGCACCTGCCTAAGGGTGTCCTGGCCCTAAACCCTCTCTCCCCCAGTTTTGTTAAGAGACAATAACTTTTTTTCTGCGTTCAAAAGTGACTGACGCCCATGTTTCCAACTTGCATTACACCCACCATGCCTAGTAACCCACTCTGTGAAGAAGGATGTCAGCTCTCCCTGACTTTGGAGGTCGCCATTAGGCCTTTAGAGGCCTGGGACACCGCTACATATGTCCCTTAAACATCTTATCTTCCAATAGCCAACATCTCACCAAAACTGCCCAGGAAGGGGTACCTAAAGGGTAATTTTAAATAAAAAAATAATATAACACGTTGGAGTATATACAATTGCTACACAAGTCATATTGTAATTAACCACTTCAGCCCCGGAAGAATTTCCCACTTTAGGACCAGAGCACTTTTTGCGATTCGGCGCTGCGTCGCTTAAACTGACAGTTCGCTCGGTCGTGCGACGTTGTACCCAAACAAAATTTGCGTCCTTTTTTTCCCACAAATAGAGCTTTCTTTTGGTGGTATTTGATCGCCTCTGCGTCATTTCTGATCGCCGCTATAAACAAAAGAAGAGCGACCATTTTGCAAAAAAAACCAAATTTCTTACTTTTTGCTAAAATTCAAATAAAAAAAAAAATATAAAAAAACATTTTTTTTACCGTTTTTGGCCGATTTATATTCTTCCTCATATTTGCGATAAAAAAAACTGCAATCGGCGTTTATTGATTGGTTTGCGCAAAAGTGGCCGCGTTTACGGATGGTGAGAATTCATTTCTGGGGTTTTTATTTTTTTTTTATTTTTTACTAGTAATGCGGGCGATCTGCGATTTTTAGCGGTAATGCGATATTGGGGCGGACATGTCGGAACATTTTGACACTTTTTTGGGACCAATGACATTTATTCAGCGATCAGAAATTTAAATGTCCACTGATTACTGTATAAATGTCATTGGCAATGAAGGGGTTAACCTGCAGGGGGCAGTGAAGGGGTTAATCGTGTTCCCTGGGTGTGTTCTTACTGTGGGGGGGTTGGGCTAACATGGGCATGAGAGATCTAACTGATCCCAGTGACAGGGATCAGTAGATCTCTCATGCCCCACTGACAGGGCCGTGTTTACATCGGCGGTTCCCCGTTCTTTCTCTGTAGCCGCTCATCGCGGCTCGCCGGCGGACATCGGGTCCGCCCGAGCCGCGGGCACACTCCCCAGGAGTGCGGCGGGCGCCCCCTGGTGGCCAAATGCGAATCGCCGCTTATTTACGGCGATTCGCGCAGCGCTCCCCCACTGCCGCCGTGAAAACACGGCGCGCGGTGGGGAACCGGTTAAAATGTTTTTAAAATTACCTTTTCAATCTGCAGTGCTGTCATTTTCTGTGAAAATAAATTCAAGATGGCAACACACCGATGATGTACAGAAGGCACCCCTGCTTGTGTAATTGTCTTTCTGATTTTTCCAGAAGTCTGCACAAATATACAAGTCAGATTTTGGGCATCCCCTACAACACAAAAATGTCATTTTTGGTGAGATACTCCCAAAGATAGATCCCATCAAAGTGGATTCAGACCCTGCCACTTCCCTCATTAGAACCCAGCAAGTGCAACAGCTGATTGATAATAATAAAATCACTCCCATTCACATTCAATGTGCACATGGATACTGATAAACAGCTATTTCTTCAAAATAACAATAGAGAAGGAATCTACCACAAAGTTTTTTTTAAAAACCCTTGCAATGCACATAGATCAGCCAGAGGGGAATGTTTTTTTTTCTCAACAAAAGCGGAGCTACTATTTAATCAAATTCCAACTCCTGGGTCCCAGGGGTGTCCGTGAATGCTTCAATTTTAGCATCTGATTGATGTGCGATTTTCAAAACAGTCAAATTGGAAACTAATCAAATAGCCATAACTTCCCCTCTGATTGAGTTGGCCTCAGTCTAGATTGGATTCAAGCAAGCTAAATCGATAAGCTAAGGTGGAAAATGATCAATTATTTTGCATCAATCATCAGCACCAAGATGATTTAGTCATGAATTCAAACATATTTTGGATTATGAGGTTGCCTGGTGGAAACAGGGATACAATCATAGGTGTGCGCAGCCTATTGCATTAGGGTGTGCACCCCAAAGCTCAAAAGCACATGCCTTTCTCTGCAGCTTTAGATGCACAGGGCATTGAATGAAAGGGACGTACTCTGTGCTGAGTGGCTTCCTGTTCATGGTTCATTCACAAACTGAAGCATAGTAAACACAGTGTACTATGCTTCCATTATGAATGGACACAGTGAGTGAGTGCGTTCACTGGTTTCATTTAGAAAAGGAAGAGGACAGTAAATTACACATTTACTAGCCCCTTCCCCCCCGCAGGAAAGCCCAGACAGTAGGGGGAATCGGCACTGCACATAGTGATTGGGTGTGCCCAGGCACACCTGGCACACTCCCTGCGCAGGCCTATGGATAACTTACGATCATATTTACCAACTATCAATTGAATTTCACTTCCCCTGTGTGTGTCATTTTGATCATGTCATGGGCTATGGATTCATTACTTCTATAGGAAGAAATCGATCATTTATTGAAGCTTGTATGGCAGTGATTCTCAAACTGTGTTCCGCGTGAGATTTGCAGGTGTGCCATGGGAGTTTTGAAAAATATTTAAAATTGATAGTGTTTAGAAACCTTGAACATATCAAAAATTTAAATAGTACATCAATGTCGTAAAAGTTAAAAAAAGTAACATATATAAAAACGCAATCTCTGTCAGTCTGTCATTCATCGGTTCCTATTGTAACCTGGACCTGGGCGAGATCTCGGGAGAACTCGAGCGCTCTAATTATATTATAATAATAGAGACCATTGCATTTGTTTGTTCCATTTACTGATTTTGGAGCCTCACTTCAATCTGATTTGCTCACGGAAGTAGGCGCATCTTTCAAATTAAATCTAAAATGAAATATATTTGTAAAAATAAATAAGTTCTTCACCACACAAAATGGTAAATCTTTTCAGGTGTGCCGTGAAAATATTTAGATCTTTTTGGTGCGCCGTAAGACAAAAAAATTTGAGAAACGCTGTTGTATGGCTATCATAAGTCCAGAGGAGTGAGATAGATAGATCACTAAACATTTAGTATCCTAAGCTCAAGAGGGAAGACCACGTGGCAGGAAGTGTGTAGGCAGGTGCAGTCTACTTTCTCTACTGCAAGTGGCGCTCTCCTGCAATGACACTGTTGTTGGAGAGGATGTCAAGGGGAACAGGGTTTTTCTATGGTTTCCTGGGTCACTGGGGATGCTATCCCATTGGATGCTGCCCCCCCCCCATGTGACTCTAGCTGCCATCTTGGGTCAGGCAGAGCCTTTTTAAGGCCCTGGCTCCCAGGTTTGGCACGCATTTTGCGAGTTGGTTGAATAGGGACTGGTACCCCGCGCCTAGTAGGGACAGAACTAGTGGATAGGGAAAATTTCTGACGAGAAGGGGAAACGTAGGGTTCTCTATTGGGCACAAGATGGCTAGGCCGCCTTCTACCCCTCTCTACAGGCGCTGTCAGTTCCATTGAAACCTGCCCTCTGCATGCTGTTGGAACGTTGAGAGTTCCCAGCTGTGCTGCCTCCCCACTGGGTTTATTGTGAACTGCCTTTCAATACAAGTTCTTCACCTTACTGGGACTGAGTGTGTTATTGCTGCACACCACCTACAAGTGCGCCAAATAATGAACTACTCCCCAGCACACGTAACTACACTCTCTGAACCTTAGTAATTGGTTGGGTTCATAAATAGTCATGATACAAAATGGTATTATTTCTCAAGCACAGCCTGCTGAAGCGCATTCAACAGCATTACATACGTAAAACGCTATTTTTTTGTAAAATGTTATACTTACAGTATCTCACATAAGTGAGTACACCCCTCACATTTTTGTAAATATTTTATTATAGCTCTTCATGTGACAACACTGAAGAAATGACACTTTGCTACAATGTAAAGTAGTGAGTGTACAGCTTGTATAACAGTGTAAATTTACTGTCTCCTCAAAATAACTCAACACACAGCCATTAATGTCTAAACCGTTTGAAACAAAAGTGAGTACACCCCTAAGTGAAAATGTTCAAATTGGGCCCATTTAACCATTTTCCCTCCCCGGTGTCATGTGACTCATTAGTGTTACAAGGTCTCAGGTGTGTTAAATTTTGTGTTATCTCGCTCACTCTCTCAAACTGGTCACTGGAAGCTCAACATGGAACCTCATGGCAAACAACTCTCTGAGGATCTGAAAAAAAAGAATTGTTGCTCTACATAAAGATGGCCTAGGCTATAAGAAGATTGCCAAGACCCTGAAACTGAGCTGCAGCATGGTGGCCAAGAACATACAGCGGTTTAACAGAACAGGTTCCACTCAGAATAGGCCATGGTCGACCAAAGAAGTTGAGTGCTCAACGTCATATCCAGAGGTTGTCTTTGTGAAATAGATGTATGAGTTCTGCCAGCATTGCTGCAGAGGTTGAAGGGGTGGGGGGTCGGCCTGTCAGTGCTCAGACTATACGCTGCACACTGCATCAAATTGGTCTGCATGGCTATCATCCCATAAGGAAGCCTCTTCTAAAGATGATCCACAAGAAAGCTCGCAAACGGTTTGCTGAAGACAAGCAGACTAAGGACATGATGGTGTCAAGCGTTGGTGGCGGCAACCAGGTGAGGAGTACAAAGACAAGTGTGTCGTGCTTACAGTAAAGCATGGTGGTGGGAGTGTCATGGTCTGGGGCTGCATGAGTGCTGTCGGCACTGGGGAGCTACAGTTAATTGAGGGAACCATGAATGCCAACATGTACTGTGACATACTGAAGCAGAGCATAATCCCCTCCCTTCGGAGACTGGGCCGCAGGGCAGTATTCCAACATGATAACGACCCCAAACATGCCTCCAAGACGACCACTGCCATGGTAAAGAAGCTGTCATGGTCCTGTGATGGAGTCTGTCTTATGCAGGGAACAACCACTCTTACACACCCCCTGATAGTATAGACAGGAAGTCCCTGAGTGCGGGATGGCATGAGGGCTGAATGGTCACTGGTAGTGATGTGAGGCTCCAGGTAGACGTGCAGGCAGATGGGTGGTCGTGCAGGCTGGGTCGGCAACTGGCAGGCAAACAAGGCACAGAAACAAAAAGGAGAAATGGTCCAATTGCTGTCTCTCCTCATAATAAACCTCCATCCCTAAATTTGCAACAAAAACAGAAATTCGCCCCATGGGACTTTAAATGAGGTATGTATGAGATGGACAAAATAGTAGAAATATACATTTTATTTTGGATGTAAACAACATCATAACAGGGTTATACGTGGGCATATAAAAATACCCATAGGATAATGCAGTATAGCATGTAACAACCAAAAATATTTATATACATAGTACATTCCATAATGATGAAAAAAGTATATTGTATACAGTAGCATCTTATACTTGACGCGTTTCGCGAGATCAACTCGCTTCTTCAGAAGTGGATGCAGAGTATCTATAGAATAATTGAAATGTGATGTAACACACCATTTTTTAAAAATTTATGAGAAGAATAAAGGACAGGGGGCCTATGGAGGAGGCCTCCCATACTTACAAATAAAGGCGGGGAAGTCGAGGGCCCGACTCGGAACAGGCGACAACGGGGAAACCCCTTGGTCAGAGAACCTCAGTTGGTTAAATAAACATTCATACCCTCCGGAGGAGGTATCCGGGGGACAGGAAATAAGAAGAGTATTTAAAA
>BLSH010297482.1:404584-439788 GCA_018402905.1 Glandirana rugosa | reverse complement strand
CCTGAGGTCCTCTCCCTCTGCTCTGTACAGGATGGTGGGTGGGGGAAGGGTCCCTGTGGAGAGGGGAAACACTGCTGTAGGTAGAGACTAAGTGTCGGAGTGCAACTTGTGGAGGGGGGGGGCCTGGCTAGACAGCAGGCCAGAATGTGTAACTGCAAGTAGAGATGATCTTGGCTCCCCCCCAGGCAGAGACCAAATGGACTAGGCAGTTTAAGGTCTGCAGATTTAGACGTCCTAAAAAGCTCCTATTCTCAGAATGGAATGTTGGAAAGCAGCCAATGAGGGTGGAGAATTCATTTTACTGTGTTCTAGATAGGGTTTTTTAATGAGATTTGAGACGTTTGCCCTGTTGCTAGGTAGATTACACTTCTCTTTCTTATCTAATCTGTCTATTCCAGCAATTAGCAACAGAAGCACAGCTAGAGAGAAATTCTAAAGATTTTTTTTTTCTTTGGAGTTTCTCTCTAGCTGTGCTGCTGTTGGTTAATAATTATAGTTCATTTTTATTTTTATTTCTTATTTATTTTTTTGGTGGGGCTCCACCCCTACAGCCCTTATGGACGAGCCTCCACTGGTAGCAACTCTTAAAGAAGCCATGCAGCAAAAACAATGTTACAGGTGCGGACACAGCAAGGGGTAATAGATGAACTGACGCGTTTCAGAGCAAACCCCCTTCCTCAGAGCTGAGCTCCGCCTAAGCAGCATCCGCCTAGTCTTGGAGTTGTCACAACAGGTCAGTTGACTGACACAATCTGTACTATAATGACACAAACAGAAAAATGTCCATAGACACACTGGGGGAGATTTACTAAAACTTGCGTACTCAGAATCTGTTGCAGCTGCGCCTTCTAACTTCAGCTTGTTCAGTTAAGCTTTGACAATAAAACCTGGAAGCTGATTGGTTTCTATGCACTGCTGCACCAGATTTTGCACTCTCCAATTTTAGTAAATCTCCACCATTCTATATCATAATGATATAATCGGAAACATGTCTGCAGACTCAATCAGTGCCGTACTGTAGCCCCTAGCAGCCAATCAAATTTCAGTTCCCTCTAGACAAGTCATATAGGAGATGGATTCTGATGACTGATGATTAATACATTGTACATTATCTCTTGCTCTTTTGCTGCTATATTTGAGATATACCTCTTGGCGTCTGCTGCAGTCTTTTCCTGAAATAAACAGTCATATGTACAGAACTGCATTAGAACTCCACTATACTTCTCTTTGTAAATGCAGCATTCAAATGAAAGTTTATAACTGAGAGTCCATGTCATGATAATTTTATTTATTTGTTCCTAAAGAAACAGAAAGGGAAAGTCCTCATTTAGCATCCTCTGGCAACATGGTCCTGCAGCATTTCAGAATACTAATGCAATCATCCGTCATCCTTTCAGCCAAAAGATTAAAGTTGTAAGCATTTGGGGAGGATGACACAAGTTATCAGTTTCAATTTGTCCCCTTCAGCGCACATGCACAAAAAAGGCTTGGAATGCTGCTCATCTCTTGGTGTTTTCTCGCTTTGCAAGTTCTGTCTGACAGCTGAGTGCCTGGGTTGTTATGGATTATGTGAAATAAAGCAACTCCAGTAGCCGAGCACCAACCCACATAATACTGCATAGAGAAGAAGCTGAAACAGCTTTAACCAAAGCAGACCTCTGCTGTTTATGTTTATCTCCATCCAATATACAGATCTCCATTACTCCTTTAAATCATTGGCAGGAACAAGCAAGATACTTTCTCTCTCATCGTAAGAAGCCTCCTAATGTCAATGCATTGATAATGGAATTGTTTATGAATTGGCTGTTTGCAGAGTACATTTCTTTAGAGTACTCGATATATAATGTAAACTTTAAAATATTGATTTGATATTACAAACCAACATATACTGCAGAACTAGCCTGCAATGCAGACTTAAAGTGGATTGGGATTTTATATTTGTTCCCTTTTTTATCAATTGCTTATTCATAAGTAAAAGGGTGTTCATCTATCAAAATCCTTATTTAGAGACACAGTATATAAATATTGTATATCACAAAGGAAAAGTGAGGACAAATTTGATTTTGAAGGTCAGGATAGAATGAATAGCCTTTGTGCTATGTGCTGGGTGTCCAGTGTGCCCCTGCGCCTTTAAGGAGGATTGGGCTACCTCCAAGCCCACCTGCCCCTTATCTATCCATTAGAATGCATGTGCTTCCACTGCGGAGACGCTCATCAATTTACAAGGCTTAGGACTGCAAGTAATACAGAGTGCCGTGAAGGGGCCTTGCAGCTTATGTATGTCTTTGCAAATGTGTGCTAACTCAACTCCTGTTTTTACTGTTGGACAGGTTAATTCAGTTGGTAAACAGACTGGTTGGTGAGGTGAGCTGGCAATTTTCTCTGGTTTTGTCTTTCATGCGTTTGCCCTTCCATGTGCTCCCTGCTGTGAAGGCCAGGTGGGGGCAGGGGCCATCTGTTTGTTACTGGTGTAAATATTGGTCAGGGGACACACTGGACACCTTTGCTGTCATTGTGCTATATGCTGGGTGCTTAGCGTGCCCCTGTGCCTTTAAGGAGGGATGGGCTACCTCCAGGCCCACCTGCCCCTTTTCTTTCCATTAGAACGCATATGCATCCACTGTCGAGGCTCTCATACATTTACAAGGCTTAGGACTGCAAGTAATACAGGGTGCCGTGAAGGGGCCTTGCAGCTTACACATGCATTTGCAAATGAGTGCTAACTAAACCCTTGTTTTTAACACGTACTGTTGGACAGGTTAATTCAGTTGGTAAGCAGGCTGGTTGGTGAGTTGAGCTGGGAATTTTCTCTGGTTTTGTCTTTCATACTGCAGATCTAGCCTGCACTGCAGGCTTTAAGTGGATTGACTATTGTTATATTAGAGTTTGAGGATTTCTTTACACTGCATCAATCTGTCTATGCTGTTTAATATTCTTCTATATAGTCTTTCTTGTGATACACACTATTCTAATACGTCTTGTCTTGTAAATGAATATCTCCTAAATGTGCACCATTTAAGAGATATGCTAGCGAGCAGCAGCTGGCGACATCACTGGCGCAAGCACTCTGAAGGAACGGCATACCCGTGCTGTTGCTTCAGAGCTGTGTGCTGTGGCCAAGACTCCGGCGTGCATGTGCGGGAGTGACCTCATCGAGGCTCGGCCAATCAAGCGGCCATAGCCTGCAAACCCAGAAGGAAGATTGGGTAAAGATGTAAGCCTCTGCAGAGGTGACAGCGAGCCACTAGAGGGCTATGCATTAAGGCAGTGGTTCTCAACTCCTGTCCTCAGGACCCACTAACAGGCCAGGTTTGCAGGATAACTGAAATACATCACAGGTGATATAATTTGCTGCTCAGTGATTGCAGTATTCTAGTCTGCATCTCCCCAAGGTAATGCTTAAAATCTGGCCTGTTGGTGGGTCCTGAGGACCGGAGTTGAGAACCACTGGTTTAAGGTAAGTCCTTCATAATGTTTTAATATGTGGTGCCTTTAGGCCTTGCAGGGGAATTTTTTTATTTATTTATATTTATACATTTTATATTGTAAAAGCAGATATCATACCAGGTAAAGAAATATTACCTCCTATAGTCAGGTGTTTGTTGCTGTCTATACCCCCACTGGTGACATTTACCTTCTCTTGTCCTGGTGACCACTATCACTCTTCATAATTTTACAGTTGTCACTGGAATAACAGGTGAGGGAAATCTTTGAAAGGGAAAATCTCTTCCAATGATAGCTGTGTAAGAAAAGATTTTCCCCTTAGCAGAATTTAAAGTGGTTGTCAAGTCATGACAACCACTTTAAACTACAGGTAAGCCTATAATAAGGCTTACCTGTAGGTCCAGGAAATATCTCCTAAACCTGTACGGTTTAGGAGATATCCCCTGTATCTGCATGTGCCGATGATATCCCCTGTATCTGCATGTGCCGACGTCATCGACACATGCGCACTGAAGAATCGGCACCCAGGGTGCCGTTGCTTCTGTATTCGTGCCGTAAATGACGGCTCCCGTGTGCATGCGCGGGAGTGACATCAGCGCGGCTCCGCCAATCACATCGCTGGAGCCCGCGCCGTGATTGGACGGAGCCGCAGACCCGGAAGAAGGATGTCGCCGGTCACAGCGGTGTGCTGAGACCGCTGCAGCAGCTTAGTTCCAAGGTAAGTGTTTCATAATGAGTGAGCATGCGCTCATTATGCCTTTGCTTTGCAGGTGTTTTTTTTTTGGGGCGGGGGTGGGGGCGGCTTTACAACCACTTTAATCTCACGTCATGCTGCTTTGCATCTCCTAGAGGGATATTGCCTATTTATAACTCTATTCAAAATTAACAAAAAATAAAGCACAGTGTTGCTTTTTTGCAGGATCCCTTCAATGTTATTTATTTTGTTGTTTTTTTATGTTAGCATGCTGTTTATACATAGATGCAACAATCATTGTCACATACTGTACTATATAGTGATTAGCAGCGCTGCCACTAGGTGGTAATATTATATTTAATGTTGGAACAATGTAGGCATCTTACTGGTGGAGCTGCATGGTTATGGTGTCATTTCCTGTCTCTGTGTTCCTGTTGTTTCCAATAAAACAAGAATAGTTCAGCCATGTGTCCAGCACTACCTTGATTGGCAAGAGTTATATCCACAGCAGCTTTCCAACAACTTATCAAATGATGCATTATTTACATGCACATGTTTTTCTTGTATGACAAGGTAAGGATCCATCAAATATTGGTTACCACTCATTGTAAGGAGTGCTATATTCTGTGCTGTCCTTAGCACTATTAGTATGCAATAAGTGGTATTGTAGCTATATAAATCAGGCCTGTATGGGCTATTTCTGTAATGCAGAAACTGCTTTAACAAGCAGCATAGAAAACTTCAATCTCACTCGAATTCATAGCTGTAATCACTAAATTGCAAACCAGTTTTGTCATTTTTAGATTAAATGAACCTAGCTGCTGACTTCAGGAGTTTCCAGACTGAGTAGGTGAATTTGCCTGAAATAATTGGATGGAAGAAGATTATTAATATGAGCTTCAAGAATTTCTTTCTAAAAGATAAATAATTCTGCTTAAAATTGTCTCAGGAGTAACGGCACTGTGGTTGAAAAATCGGGGAAGTGTAAGTTGGTATTTTTATAAGGCATACAATAAACAAACATTTAAACATTAGATTTCCCCATTGCTACTGCTTCGAACACCCTATGAAAGTTCTGATCGTATTTAAAAAAAAATCGTCTTTAACGTTTAATTTTAGAGTAAATGGACTTTCCCACACAAAAACCACATTTGCTGTTAAAAATTAGTTTCTTCGAGAAACAATCTCCAACCTGCTCCTTCAAAGTCTCTCATCACTGTGGTTAAAAATGAACGTCCACTGTAACGATTAGAAAATCCAATGAACTTTCCTAAAATGAAAATTTTCACAAGATTCTACTAGTGTATGGCCTGCTCAACCATTTGCCGACCGCGTTATAGCCAAATGATGGCCACAACGCGGCCAGCAAGTTCTGGAAGGCCATTATATGACAGCTTCCTTTGATCGCCGCCACAACGTGCCCATTACGGGTCATGGGCGGCGAGCTGTGTGATCACAATATCCTGAAGACACTGCTGATCACAGATTGAGGTAAAGAGCCACTCAGCAGATCTTTACCACATGATCAGTTGTGTCCAATCACAGCTGATCACGGATGTAAATAGAAGCCAGTTATCGGCACTCCTTTCCTCATGCTGACAGCATGAGGAGAGGAGAAGAGAGTGGATAACCAGCTTCTCTAAAAGGGACATGTACACTGATAATCGGGGGACTGTGCGTTCTGATTATCAGTGCAGTCCCAACAGTCCCCACCAGTGCTGCCAATCAGTACCCATCAGTGTCACCTATCAATGCAGCCTCATCAGTGCCAATCAATGCCCTATTGGTGCCCATCAGTGTAGTCTCACCAGTGCACATCAGTGAAGGAGAAAAATTACCTGTTTGCAAAATTTTATAACAAACTATGATAAATGTTTTTTTTTTTCAAAATTTTCAGTCTTTATTAATTTATTTAGCAAAAAATAAAAAAACCCAATGGTGATTAAATACCACCAAAAGAAAACTCTATTTGTATGAAAAAAATTTGGTTTGGGTAATTGACCGTGCAATTGTCATTCAAAATGCATCAGCGCTGAAATCTGAAAATTGGCCTGGGCAGGAAGAGTAAAAGTGCCCAGTTGCCAAGTAGTTAAAGTAAAAGTTCAGCTTGAGCTAACTAGATCTACTGACAGCCACGTTATTAGACTAACCTATCTAGCACTGTAAAGAAGAAATCATTATACACACCTTTTTTGAAGCCGGTCCGGTCCCAAGCTGTCAGCGTCTTCTGTGTGTGGGAGTGTGCAGAGGAGGCAACCAACAACGGAAGCCCCATAGTAAGTCCCATAGTAAGTCTATGGGCGACATCACTTCCCAGGCATTTCCCTGCCGTTGTCGGCTGTCTCCTGCACACAGCTTCGGTTGCTGGAGATCGGATCGGCTTCAGAAAAGGTATGTATAGTGATTTCTTCTTTACAGGGCTAGATAGATTAGTCTTAGAATGTGGATGCCAGTAGATTTAGAGATCAGTTTTAGGCTGAACTTCCACTTTAACCACTTCAGCCCCGGAAGGATTTCCCATGTTAGGACCAGAGCATGTTTTGCGATTCGGCACTGCGTCGCTTTAACTGACAATTGCACGGTCGTGCGACGTTGTACCCAAAAAAAATTTGCGTCCTTTTTTTCCCACAAATAGAGCTTTCTTTTGGTGGTATTTGATCACCTCTGCATCACTTGTGATCACCTCTATAAACCAAAAAAGGGTGACAATTTTGCAAAAAAAAACTATTTCTTACTTTTTGCTAAAATACAAATCCAAAAAAAAAAATATATAAAAAAACTAATTTATTCATCGTGTATCGAGGAAGGGGGGAGGTGGCTAGGGCTCACCCCTGTTTGAGGCAACACTATTGGACTTTAATAGTACCGTATTCATCTTTATAAGGAATTTAAAAAGAGAGAAAAATGAACAGTACATATGTACATATTTTAAAAGTACAGACCAGAAGTTACAGACATTTTGCACAAGTGATGGTTAAGAATACTTATACATATTTCTGTGGACTCGACATGTTTCGCGGATTTATGAAGTGTCACTGCTTCCTCAGGAGTCTTTTTTTTTTTTTTTTTTACAGAAGGATGTATGTATTTAAACTTGCTGTCTGTGTATTTTTACTCTAACAATAAACAATAGAGAGAACGACAAATGATTAGATGATACATATAATGACACAATAGACAAATATATGAACAGATTATTCAGTCTATATGAACATGTCATTTTTTGTCGCCACACAGCGGCTGACCCCCCCAGGGACTCCCCTCTATGAAAGTCATCGGGCCCATGGCGCGGGGCGCTATAGTCTAACCCGGCGGACATGGAGGCCAAAAGCATGTCCAGATATAGGGGTCACTCAGATAAAGCATATAAGGATTTCCAGTGGTATAAATGCTAAAGAATGTATATATTACATCATATTTAGCCCTAGAGAAAAAGGGGGAAAAAAGGGAAGGGAATGAAAATGGGAGAATGGGCCCTACCATCACAGAGAGTGTGTATGTCCCAACTGTCCGCTAGCCTCCCAAAATAACGCCATCTAATAGATGGTTAACCATATAGCTCTTTCCAATTCCAATAATACTATTGCATTTCTTGTAAAGCAAAAAAATGCGTTTAGGATGGATGTTCAGAGGTATTTGAAATGCCAAATGCCTGTAATAGCTTGTAAGCGTGCCTAAATGCGATAACTCACATCTAGGAGCGTTTCATTTGCAGACGATTTTCATGAAAAAAAACGCTTCTAGATGCAAGCGCAGCTAAACGGACATTTTTAAACGTCGGTTTCTAGCTGTCAAGTTGAGTCGTTCAGTGGAGGTTGAAAAATGTCCTGTGTACATGTAGCCTAAAAGTGTCTCTAAACCCAAATCAAAAACTATCGATAAATGGTAAGGATGACCAATATAGCGGCGGAAAATAGGGTTATTTGTGTTTTGAAGATAGAAAAAAAGGTAATAATGGTCATAAATAAATTCATGTTCAGTTAAAAAAAACTTTCCATTTTGGTTTTGTTTTTCGGCCAAGTGCATTCTGAATTTTTGGTTTAAGTCCAGAATTTTCAAAATTTCAACTAAAGTATGCTGTTCATACTCAATCATTGTTGATGCAACAATTGTTGCGTGTAGGGAAGCCCATCCAGGTGGATGGCCTGCCCTATGCGTGATTAGTAAAAGTGCTCCAATCCCCCCCCCCCCACTGAGTGTTTCTGTCCACTTCCTCCTATGTACTGGTATAAGGATGTCCATACACTATGCAATCAGATTGTACAGTCTCTGTACAATTTTGTTTAGATTTACAAGAACTATGGATTAAGAGTTCCCACCTATCTATCCATTCACTCTGTGTCCAATCAGACAGGCCCTTGCACTACAGAGTTGATGGTAGATCTAAAGGAGATTTACAGAACCCAGGGCACACTTCTCCTGTTTTCAATACTACAGCTCTGCTCCACATAGGCTGTTATCTCATCTCTCATTTCATACACACTTCAAAATGGCAAATTAACAATCTGCACAAGATTAACGTTAAGGTAGGAAAAATCGATGCCGGTGCATTTAGTGAGAAGGGTGATCACTGATTGATTGCATTTCATTTAAAAAAAACATGCATCTGGAAATGGGTGGGTAGGTAGGAGGGTGGATGATGCAGGGTGTGTGCTAATGGGGTCAGCTGGTCAATTCCTTCCTGTGTCATGACCTATAGTCTGACCAGGAAGTAAGGCAGAAGTAATGGATACTTGTTTGGAAACATCCATGAAGGCAGTGAAGTAAGTGTATGTATGTAGAATTAATGGCAAGCTTTGATATTTTTGCAAAAGAAGTACATTAATGTAAAAAAGAATTACATTAACGATATATTGGTACATAGGGGAGCTGGAATTTTCAAAAAAAAAAAAAAGGTGAACTTCTCCTTTAACCACTTCAGGATTTACCCCCTTCTTGACCATTTTGCGATACGGCACTGCGCTGCTTTAACTGAGAATTGCGCTGTTGTGCGACTTAAACAAATGGCGTCCTTTTTCCCCCTCAAATAGAGCTTTCTTTTGGTGGTATTTGATCACCTCTGCGGTTTTTATTTTTTGCACTATACACAAAGAGCGACAATTTTGACAAAAAAAAACATTTTTTTTTTACTTTTTGCTATAATAATCCAATAATATCCAAAAAAAACCCCAAAAAAAACAAATTTATTCTCAGTTTAGGCCGATATGTATTCTTCTACATATTTTTGGTAAAAAAAAAATCGCAATAGGCGTATATTGATTGGGTTGCGCAAAATTTATCGTGTCTACAAACTATGGGAATAGATTTATGGCATTTTTACTAGTAATGGTGGCGATCTGCGATTTTTATTGGGACTGCGACATTGTCGCAGACAGGACACTTTTGATACTTTTTTGGGACCAATGACATTTATACAGCGATCAGAGCTAAAAATAGCCACTGATTACTGTATAAATGTCACTGGCAGGGGAGGGGTTAATACTATGGGGCGATCAAGGGGTTAAGTGTTCCCTAGGGAGGTGTTTCTAATTGTGGGGGTAGTGGGCTGACTGGGGATAGAGAGAGAAAGCTGTTTCCGATCAATGGGAACAGCAGATCTCTCTCCACTTCCCTGTCAGAACGGGGATCTGTTTGTTTACATCAACAGATCTCCGTTCTGGCTCAGTGAGGAGCAATCGCGGGTGGCTGGTGGACATCGCGCCCGCCGGCCACACGCATAGGCTCCAGGTCCTGTTACAGTCTCTTATAGCGCTGCCGTACAGTTACGGCAATTTGCGCAAAAGAGCCGACCTGTGTGTGTGTTTCGTATCACTTTAAAAGTACATCTGTCCAAAGGGCCATGTTTGCCTGCAGAGGATGTGCAGGAGTTCCACGCGTCCATGTGTAGGCAGTGCCATTTATGTTTATTGGGACGTAGCAGCTGCATGGACACATCCGCTGTTCCCGATTTGACATCTGTGTGGGTGCTGGTGCATGTCCCCAAACACAGATAATGTGAGTTCGGGAACACACATACACACAGATGTCAAATTGGGAACAGTGAATGTGTTTGTCCAGCTGCTGCATCCCAATAGACTTGAATGGCACTGCCTACACGTCGATGCACAGAACAACTGTGCATCCTGTGTGGGGAAATGTGGCCCTTCAGACGGATGTACGCTAAGTAAAAGGCACCTTAAATTGGTTGTAAACCTCAGACATTAAATATGAGCAAAGCATATCCTCTATAGTTTGTTCTTATCTCAATCCAGAGCACTAAGTGTAATTTCAGTCGGCTGCTTCATTCCTCTGCATTCAGCATGAATCACTTCTGACAAGTTTTCCTGACACCAAGAGAAAAAGGGTGACAAGGGAGGGATTTCCATGACACAGCCTGTGATTGACAGCCTCAGCTCCATTCCTCTGTGCTGTGTGTGTAATGTCAGCTCTCCACCCCTTCTTTCTGGAAGCTGAGACAAACTATACATTTTGCACTTTTAACGGCTGTAGAGAAGAGAAGACTACAGATAAACAGGTACAATTTATGTTGGAGGATTTGTTTTGTTTGTGTATTACCTGAGGTCAGTCACTTCACTGGGTATGTGTGAGGGTTTACAACCACTTTAAGGATCTCAGAAACATCTCAAAGTACAACATGCTGCATTTGTCCATGTGCACACATCCCAATTACGTTGTGGTTCTTTTTACAGTGTCTTTTCTCATTTTGTTTACCATGGATGGCTATGTCTGTTTAAAATAGAAAGTTGGCTAATCTTCAGTTACATGATACTAGTTTGTGGATGGAATGTCTAAACATATTTAAAGCAATACAGCTGCCATTACCTAGGATTTTCACACTCAACAAAGGTTGCATGAATTATGAGTGTATAACCACAAAATAGCATACACAATGAATGGAGTATTCTGGCCATGAGTCCCTTTCAGCAACTAAACGGCTTGATGTCATACTGTGTTATGGTATTAGTGGTCCTCTAAAAGGAATTTTCCAAAAAAGCGTTACACTAAACATCTCTGTTCAGGTATGCATTCTTAACTCTTTCCTGAGTGTCTCTGTTACGATTGTTGTCAGTTTTTTTTAAAATCAGGTTTAATTTTATTCAGATGTCACAGCCAACGTCATACAACAAGAAATGTAAGTCATTGCATATATTGATTTGCATTACACCAGAAACAGACCCCATGCCTCTAACAAACATCTAAAAGGGTGAGGGCTGAATACACAGTTCTGACAGTACAAGGTGCGATATCATATAAAATCATACTAGGGAATGAGAGTTTCCAATAGTTCTGAGTCCTATACTCAGTATCTCCATATTCAATAAGTAAAGTATTCAGTTTAGCAAGTTCTAGTCCTCATTCCCCACCACTTATCCGCGGAGCTGCCAGCACAGTGAAGGCTGTCACAGTTTTAACACAGCAGTTTAACTAAAGCAAGATAACTAAAGCTATATGAACATACAAGAACTCTGCTCTATGCTGCAAAAACGACAAGAAAGCCAACATTTGCTATCTCATTTTGTAGGAAGTCTGATTCCCACTCTCTTTATATTAACACGCTCCCTCTGCTCTTCCTTCTCTCACTGGGGTTCTATGTCCTCAAATTGTCCTTAGTCTTCCCCTCTTCTCTAGCCCACAGACTACACATCACATATTACCCTCACTCTTACCCTCTCCCTATTACTGCACCCATCACCTCCTGCAAATGCTGAACCCACATGCTGACCTAAACACCAAGACAGTGAGATATGCATGCTCATACACTTCCCACTCCCACCTTACTATCCTCACCCTCCCTCTTCTCCCGATCCTAGCCCTCTGTTTTCTAACTGCAAACCCCATACCCGGCACCCTTCCTCCTCTGCCAACAGCTGCAATCCATTCAGTTAAATTTCTATCCCCCTGCTTCCAAAAAAAGCCCCCCAATCTCATGTTCCCTCTGAAATGCCCACTGTGTCTGTAACAAGCTCACACCTGTGCATGACTTTTATATCTCCCATTTCTTTAACATACTTGCCATAACTGAAACCTGGCTTCAGGATTCCGACTCGACTTCTCCTGCTACACTCTCCCATGGTGGCCTCCATTGAACTCACTCACTCAGACCCAGTGGCCAGAAAGGAGGTGAAGTTGGATTCCTTCTATCTCCGCAAAGCACCTTTCAAGTCCTTCCTAACCCTCCCTCTCTATCTTTTTCTTCTTTCAAAATGCACTGTATTCAATGGGTTTCTCCCATTTCTCTGAAGATTGCAGTGAATTATTGGCCTCCTGGATCAGTATCATGCATTTTGATGACTTTTCTGCTTGGCTAACCTACTTTCTCTCTGAAATACCCACTATCATTCTTTGTGACTTCAGCATACCTGTTAGTGTTAACAGCCCAGCTTCAGGTCAACTTATCAACTTAACCTCATCTTTTGACCTAACACAGTGGACACACACTCCCACCCACTCCGATGGTAATATCCTCGACCTTGTTATCTCTCGTCTTGACTATTGCAACTCTCTGCTCATAGGCCTACCTCTCCATAGGCTATCCTCTCTTCATTCTATCAAGAATGCTGCTGCCAGACTCATCTACCTTACCAACCACTCAGTGTCTGCTACCCCTCTCCACCAATCCCTACACTGGCTTTTTCGATTGCCCAGCGAATTAAATTCAAAATACTAACTACAACATACAAAGCCATTCACAACTCTGCCCCGGCTACATCATCAATCTTGTCTCGAAATAACATCCAAGCCATCCTCTCCTCTCATGACCTCTTGCTCTCAAGCTCCCTTGTCTCCTTCTCCCACGCTCGCCTCCAGGACTTCTCCAGAGACTCTCCCATCCTCTGGAACCCTCTACCTCAATCTGTCCAGCTATCTCTTACTCTGGCTGCCTTTAGATGATCCCTGAAAACTCACCTATTCATGGAAGCCTATCACGCCTTTTATCACTTCAATCACCTCATCCCCCACATTTATAAGCTTTTGTACTACTTGCACCACCCTCTTAGATTGTGAGCTCTAATGAACAGGGCCTTCTTAACCCTCTCGTATTTTATTGTTTTGTAACTGTACGGTCTCCATAATATATTGTAAAGTGTTGCGCAAACTGTTGGTGCTATATAAATCCGGTATAACAATAATAAGGATAATAACTCAAAAAAGTGCCTTCTATTGTTCTCAGCCTCCTCCAAATCTCCAAGTTCCTTTTTTTGCTGATGTGATTCTTTCTGTTAAAGAAACCCTTGTTCCCAACATTAACTAGGGCTCATGGACTGTAGACTTTGAGATTTATAGTGTGCATATGACCACAACTAATGTGCATTGCTCATTCCAAACAAACCGAGGTGACGGAAAAAAAGGAGAGGTTTAGGAACTCATGGAGGAGGTTATAAAGAGGCTGAAAAACACAGTAAGAAACGATTTTAATGAAAAAAGGATTACAGGCCATTAAGCAGTGGATGTTTTTGTATTTTTGGAGAATTGTTGAGTGTCACTTTAACCTCTGATGATTGGAGGAAGTTTGAGCTGTGTCTAAATACAGGCAGAATCACCCCTATGCTTAGTACTGAGGAGTGGCTGTCCATGTTGTCCCCAATTGCATTTAGGTTGCAATCATTTTTCTCTGTACCTGCTTATTTGATTTATTTATTACAGGTACTTATATAGCGCTATCAATTTACACCATATCTTTGGGGTGTGGGAAGAAACAGGAGTCCCGGAGGATACCCACACAGGCACAGGGAGAACATGCAAATTCCAGACAGGTAGTGTTGTGGTTGGGATTCGAACCAACAACCCTAGTGCTGCCACTAGCCATACTTATACTTCAATGCAATTTAAATTAAAACTTAGACAAATGTACATGTGATAGATATTGAAACTAATAGTCTATTTCTTGCAAGATAGAATAAACAAGTTGCACAAGCATTATTTCAACTGCAGAAGTGAAATTAGTGTTAAGTTTTTGCAGAAGAAGAAAGACTTCAATCTACATTCTGGTCCCTAGCAAGGGAAGCCGTAGTATGACTTGTGTGGCTTTTTCAAGATTTCACATCTATAGAATGTGCCAGATATGACAGAGCAGATGGTACAGCAGATGCAAAAATCTGAATTTCAAGGAGAGCTAAAAACCCTTCCAGCATACAGTAACTGCATTATGCTTGAAAGCATTCTATTGTACTAACATGCACGCTACTATCCTTTGTCATCTACATGAACTTTTTAAGAAGATTTCACAGTAAGGCTTTTCTTGGCCCAAGCATCCTCTCAGAATTACATGTCTTACCAGACCCATGACCCCAAAACCATGACCAACAGGGGTTTTTGAACTGCTTTATTCCACTTTGCAGGAACTCTCACCGCCCTTAATGCAACTGCCTCATCCCTGGTCAGCAATGTGTGTTTTTACTGTACTCCTTTTTAAACCTAAGTGTAAGCCAGAACAGCCAAATCTAAGGCTGCATTTACACATGATCACGTCCCACGTTTTGCAGCCATTTTAAATCGCAGGGCAGAATTGCGGCGATTCTACCCGTGATCATGTGTGAATGCAGCCTAAAGCACTACACTATTTCTATATCTCAAATTGCACTTTATTTATTAGTTTTTGGCATGCAGGGGCCTCTGATGATGGGCTCTGCAGTATTTGGTAAAGGTAAAAAAAACCTGACGCCTTTAGAACAACTTTAAATATTCAGTATTCTTTAATAGACACAAGGAGTATAGATCAACCATCCGTATATGCAAATGCCTTTAAGTTAATACCTTGTATAAGTGGCATTGACATCATCACTGTCAATAGCCTGTGCAAAGGACAGAGCTGTAGGAGGGCCCTGGCAGGCCCACCAATTGCAGGCTGCGTGCAGAAAACTACAGAAGGGGGCGGATACAAGACCAGTCACCCTGCACAAGGAGAAAGAGCAGCACTGACTGGTCTTGATACTGGAAGCTCTAGGTACTCTAGTTTCTTCTCATGCTCCATGCTGGCAAGTTAATTTGCTTCTGTCCAAATTGGTCCTATTATGTGTGTGTGTGCATGCATATGAGATAGATTGTAAGCTATTTGAGGGCAGGGACTAATGTAAATGTAAAGTATGAAAAGTGCTGCATAAATTGGCAGCACTATATAAACACCTGAAATAACACCTGTAATAAATAATACAAGGGATCTTCAAAAAGTTTCTGCACTTTTGTTAACTCTCTAAAAATTTCAAAAACAAATTACATCAGTTTTCTACATAGTCACCTTCATTAGCGATGCATTTTTCCCAGCATTGTGCCAACTCTCAGACACGGCCAATTACTACTCCTCTCATTTCCAACAAAAATATAGAAGTGCAGAAACTCTTTGAAGCCCCCTTGTAATGATGACACTAATGCAACTTTGCTTTTTATTTTTAATGAATCATCACTTTCTTAGCATAAGGGCTCATGTACTTGAACGCATTTGTCCATAGACCATGCGCGTTTCGGACGTTAGTCCTTAGTCATGGCTATGTACTAACGTCCGAAATGCGTAGGCTGTTTTACAGCTTTGTACATGTACTTAATAAAGAAATACTATTTTGGATGTCATCCTGAGTGCTGACCATCCCTTTCCTTATTTAGGTGCCAAAATACGCCTGTTTTTTACCCTGTAAAGGTCCATGCACATGAATCCTAAAAATGATGTGTAATGAAAGGTGATTTGTATAATTAATTTCATACTCATATGGCTGAAGTTGTAGCAAAGATCCTAAGATCATACAGCAGATGACTGTTCCTCATTAAAGCTAAGTATACGATATTTGGTAGCGAGGATAATAACATTCTGCAGAGGTCTCATACAAAAAAAATTCCACTGTTACCAAATGAAAATAGAGCAGTGATCTCTTGATAACATTTTCTCTCTTCCTAGAATTGATATCATTTTGCTGTTATTACATTTAATAAATTTGATGAGAAAGGCTTTGTGGCCTTGCTGTTTATCTATGGCAAGCTGCCTGGCCTATATTCTTCATGAGCAGAATTTCATTTTCTTGATACAGGTGACAGAAATCTGTAAAGCAGAATTAATCATCTCATACTAACCTTCCATTGGGGTATTATTGTCTGGTCGGTTTGCAAACACCACATCCACATACTCCAGCTGCAGCCTCTGCAGAGAGCCCTTTAATCCTACAAGCAGCACAAAAATGAAAACATACGGTGAGAGAAGAGCTTAAAGGAGATATTTACCAGTCATCTCAGAAAATCACTTCATCTGTCCCAAATTGCTCTCTCTGAAAGGCACGTCTCCCAAAGTGTCAAGGGCACCTAAAGCACACCTGTCAAGTAAACATTTGAAGATAAAGTCTGGTCTAGATAAAGGATAACTGTACTTTTAACATTAAATATGTCTTTTATTGTATCCTTTAATTTGTATCAAGAAGCAGGAAACATCTGTGCAAATATGAACCTTTACCTCTACCTTTTCCTGCACTTTGAGGAATAATGTAAACATTGCTTTGTTTACATTCAGCCTGTCTGCAGTCTGTACTGTACACTTTACAGCACAATATTCTTGCAAAACAGGACTAAGAGCAACAAGATCAGCTGCTTGATTCAATTTTTTTTATGTCGGTAGACATGATTGATAGTTTGTACCAAGTACTGCACTCATACTATCACAAGGGGTGCAGACCCCACACTGTATGAAGAAGTGTCTGCATAAGTCTAGCTATTTCCTTGTCTATTCTCCCTTCCCATAGGATTCCAGACAGTCCATTATGGAAAGAAGAGAGCTTTTGGTTGGGATCACCATTGCCTTGTTTTTAGTCTTGGTCTGCAAAAAGGTTTCTCCCTACACTGTCTGCAAGCAGGCTGAACATAACCAACCCATCCTTCCAGGACTAGAGGGTAATAATGGCGTTGGTGCGTCTCTGCCCTACGCGTTTCGTCATATGCTGACATCATTCAGGATGTGTGCCTGCCGAAAGCACCAAACTTAATGCGAAATTTCTTCAACATTGTTGTAAGTGCATTACCTTTATACGTCAATAAAATGTTAAGGATTTTACACCATGTGGAGCTTTTTTATATTCTTGGTGAATCCTGTGATAATCGTACCGAGTTAAGGAGTACGCTAAAGGCAGGAGAGTTCCGGGAAGCGGCAAAGGCCTTGGCTGGGTTATAGCCACAAGTGCAAACCTCTTGTGATGAGAGGTCTACTGGAGCTGGTAAACGGTTATTTCAGTCTTTAGTGGTGGCACTGACGCACAGATCACCTTTCAAGGTGTTGGATGGTGGAGATGCACATCAGAAGTATCAACACAGCATTTGGGAATAAGATTTATCGTCACATCACTTGTGGACATTCTTTTTTTGTTCTTGCTTTTTGTTTATTAGTGCAACTCTATAAGTTATACTATTTCTGAACTGTGCCTATGTCTCGCAGGAGAGTTGCTGCTCACATTGTATAGGTTATTACACAATAGAGCATTTTTCTCTAATTATTTTTCTTGAACATAAACAAAGCTTACGGGCTCCTGGGCTTGCAATGACAACTTTCAAAGCACAGATTCTAATAATTCACAGAGAATCAAGTTGATGGTTCATTGTAGAATCTCCATCAACAACTACATATACTGTACATGCAGGCTGCCATTGCTTTTTCTTATGGAGATGCTGGTTGTCTAGCTTTCATATTGATGTCGTACTTTCAGAGTCACTATCTCATTAACGGTATAATAAAGTGTTTTCAGCAGTAGCTTATGGTTGCCAACATCCCTACAGTACATATGAAAATAAGACAACCCTCAAGGATGGGACCATTGTATTCTCCCATCAAGGGAGCTATAACAGCTGCAAACAATAATCACATGTAAAATCCAGAAGGCTGGTTGTACCCAAGTTGATTGATCAATCAACTTAGGTGCAATTAGCTTGCCCATACATGGCTCAAATCGAACTGGCCGAAATTCGACAAAATGCACTGCTCCTATGGGCTCCAAGGCTATTTTTATAAGTAAAGTTCACTTCTAGTTCCCTGGGTCTATGAGAAGATAGCATTAAAATGGCCTGGGAGGAGAATAACCTTGTGGACAAGTTCCTATTGGAGGATTCACAATGGCATCCATTGCAGCTAAATAGGTGTATTGTTGCAGTGTAGATGGGTGGTACCACTGGTAACATTCAATAGTTCAGGTACTGCTCAACCACTATCAAAAAGCTTAGTGTTGTGATCTTTAAGGACCTATGTGAATGAATAATGTCTCAGTTTAAGAAGTCAGTGATGACTTGTTTTAAAGTTATTTGGCCTCCTTCATGCAACACATTTACAAGTGTTTTTTATTTATGGATTTAGACACAGCTGCATTGTTTTTAATGGAGATGTTCACACTGGTGCTGCTTTCAAACCCGTAACATAAAATGCCTAAATCTGCATCTGAGGACACATGTATATAAATATGTCATATGCAGATATTTGGGGAAAAACAGGACAATTTTACACAAGTATTTACTGATCATTACGCAGAAACGTGTCTGCTAGAAACAAAACATTCGTTATAAGATCAGTTTATTTTTTACATCCATGTGAATGTTGTCTTTTACTGCCTGTTTTAAATATGTATATATTTAAAGTGGGGTTCACCCAAAAGTGGAACTTTCCGCTTTAAGGGAAGGTGACCCCCGACATGCCACAATTTTGGGGGGGACCGGGGACCCTGTTTTCACAGGGTCCCAGGTCCACCTCCTCTTCTAGAGCCACGGAGCTGGAAGGAAGTTCACCTCCCCCCCTCCCTCTCGGAGATCTTCTGGGACATGTCACAGGCCCCAGAAGATACGCTGGCCATTGGCCATTCACAAGACGCAGCATGACTCGCGCATGCGCAATGTGCTCCCGGCTTTGAAGCCTAAGCCGGGTGCCCACTCTTTTGATGCCGGCGTAGCCAAGGGGAGGGGGAGAAGAGCGAGCCCCCGGTGACCGCAGTGCTGGAACCTGGGACAGGTGAGTGTCCCATTGTTAAAAGTCAGCAGCTACACTTTTTGTATCTGCTGACGTTTAACTGGGTGGAACTCCGCTTTAAATGTCTAGTCTGTTCACAGGTGCACTTTAAATATTAGCCAAAGGAGGCAGCATAAATGAGTTACTACAATGAGGCTGGGTTCACACCATTGCGAATTGGATGAGGGTTCCCCGCACCCAATTCTCAATAGCAGGAGATTTTGACTGGTTCTCTATGGAGCTGGTTCACATATCTCCGCAGCAGGTCTGGTGCATTTTTCACAAAAACGCTGTGCGACTTTTGGTCCATTTCACGTCGGAATTTAGCCCAAAATTCTGGCTGAAATCGGACCTGAAACGGTGAACCAGGACGCACCGGACCCCTGCTGTGAACCGCATGCGCCCAGCCTTACTCTACTTATTTCACCAATTATTAAAGTGGTCGTCAACCCATGACAACCACTTTAACCTACAGGTAAGCCTATAATAAGGCTTACCTGTATTTGCCCTGCATATCTCCTAAACCTGCACGGTTTAGGAGATATACAGTGTACTGCGATGTGCCTACGTCACCGGGCACATGCACAGTGAAAAAATGGCCCCCATGCCGTTCCTTCACTGTGATTGTGCCGTGACTGGCGGCTCCCATGCGCATGTGCGGGAGTGATGTCACGCGACTCCGGCTAGTCACAGAGCTGGAAATCGTGGCCCCGGAAGGAAGAGGGGCAGAAGATGGATGCGGCCTGGAGCGGGGACATCGCTGGCTTCCAATGCAGGTAAGTGGCACATAATGGGCTAATATGCGATGCATACTAGCCCATTATGCTTTTACATTCCAGGGTAAGATAGAGGAAGTAAACACCATCAGGGTTTACTTAATCTTTAACCTTCCTAGCGGTATTCCCGAGCGTGACTCGGTTTAATTTTCGCTGCCAGGAGCGGTAATACCGAGTCACGCTCGGGGTAACATTGCAGAGCTGTCAGCGGAGTCCCCTTACCTTCTCCTGGTGATCCAGCGATGTCCCCCGCTGTGATCGCCGGCATCTGACTTCCTAGTTCCGTTCTCTGCGAGCAGCAGCGGCGCTTGTGAGCGGAACTAGGCGGGAAATTCAAAAGTGAAAACATAAAAGTGACACACACACATAAAAGAGGTGATACATTGTAATCTGAGAGGATTACACTGTATCACCTCAGATCTGATACTTGATCACTGTACAGTGTCCCTTGCCTGCCATTTTACTGTCATTTGTGCCCATTTATAACATGGCATCAAAAAAGCGCCACTTTACTACAAAAGCGCTTTTGGACCAGTTGAGCGACACGTAGGTGCTCGCAGAACTGAGCGATAGTGAGTCGTGGGGAGATTTGTCATCTGACACTGATCTGGCAAGTGACAACGGCGATGATCCTGCACCTGACCTCAGCGACGTGCGCACTTGGTGCCCTATTGACTGCGATACGGACCAGGTAGCGCCCCCAAGATTCCCGTTCACTGGATCACCTGGGATGAAGGTAGATGTTGAGCGTGACAACTCTCTGGCATACCTGCAATTATTCCTCACTGAGGAGTTAATTGAAAAAATTGTCACAGAGACAAATCGCTACCAAGAGCAGCAATCCGCTACGCTGCATGCCAGGTTTTCCAGAAGCAGAAAGTGGGAACCGGTGACCAAAGAGGACATCTGGCAGTTTCTGGGACTCATCATTCTTCAGGGGGTGGTAGGGAAACCGCTCCAGAAATGGTACTGGACCACCAATAAGTTACTGGCCACTCCGTTTTTTGGCACCATGATGTCAGAATACTGGTTTTCCCTCATCATGAAGTATTTCCACTTCACAAACAATGAAGAATTTGATGAGGCCACGCATCCTGCGCCCAAACTAAAAAAAATCTGAGAGGTATGCCAAATTATTGTGACCAATTTCCAGCGGACCTACGTGCCAGAAAGGGATGTCAGCGTGGATGAAAGTTTGATGGCCTACAAGGGATGCCTAAGCTGGATACAGTACATTGCATCCAAAAGAGCGTGGTTTGGCATCAAATCCTACATGCTCTGCGAGTCATCCACTGGGTACATCTGGAATTCGGTCATTTACACTGGTAAAGGCACGAAGTTCAACCCCAGGTACAGTGGCTATGGGATGGCCACATCATCTGTCCTTACACTGCTGGAGCCATTGCTGAACCAGGGACATTGTGTGACCACAGACAAAATTCTACACGTCTCCAGAACTGTATGAGGTTTTGCTACAGAACAAGACTGATGCATATGGTACCGTTAGGCCCAACCAGCGTGACATGCCATCTATGTTTGCCAAGAAAAAACTCAAAACAGGATAAATGGTTGCCTGGCAGAAGGGGAGACAAGAAGGACGTGTGTCTCATGAGTACTGTGCACAATACCTCCACTGCCATGGTCCACACAAAAGGTGGGAAAGATGTGCTGAAGCCGCAAGTCGTGATAGACTATAATAAAACAATGGGAGGTGTCGACAGAGCCAATCAGGCAATGACATTTTATCCGGCTATGCGCAAACAGCAAAAAAAATAAGAAGATCTTCAGGCATCTTCTGGAACAATGCCTTTGGAATGCATATATCCTGCACAGAGCAAAGATTGACAAGCCTCTTGTTCATTTTGAGTTTATCTGTCAGGTGGCTGAGAGGATTTTTGTCAACCACCAGACGTCATCAGTAACTGTGAACAGACCTGGACGTCGTGCTGTTGACGTTGTCAACCCAGAACGCCTGACTGGTCGTCATTTTATGGACTACATCCCGCCAACGGCAAAAAAGGCAGCACCTATCAGGATGCGCGTGGTTTGCTGCTCAAAGAGAGATGGCAATGGAAAGAAAGTCTGAAAAGAAACCAGGATCCATTGTCCCGATTGTGACGTCGGACTTTGTGCAGTCCCATGTTTCAAAATTGATCACACTCAGGATGTTTATTGAATTTTCTTTGTTTGGCAAATTTCATTATTTTTTACTACATTATTGAATAAAATTCTATTATTTGTTAGATTATAATTCATGATTTTGTGTTTCAAACTTTATCACATCTGGGATGTCTACTAGAATCTTGTTTGGTCAGGTTTAAGTAAGTAATTACTAAGAATTGCAGGCCTACAATTCATAACACCAAATTTCCATGCAAAAAAATTGTACCGCTTTTGGTACAAAATTCCTGACATAATCATACCGCCAGGGAGGTTAAGATAAAATATTAGCTACACACGGAGAGCATTTTTTTTATTGAGTCAGCTGACTCACAGACTTGCAACAAAGGATGTAGTAAAGCATGACCTTTGTGCAACACTATAAAGCAGGAATTAGAGGCTGCATAGGTATTCAGCAAATATGACTGCCCCCATATTTTGATAAAATTATTTATCTAGCTGATCTATTTTATGTACAGAATGTATAAAACAAAATAGGGATGACTAGCCATTCCCTTTAAGCCTCTTTCAAATGAGCGGGCCAATTGGGTCTACCCTGTCAGTTTTTTAGGACCATCCATTGCCCAACAGACATGTGTCCGTTGACACCCACTGACATCCAATCATATCTGCTAAAAAGGTTGGATTGGGGATCCGTTCCTTACCCGTCTGTTGTATCGGATCGAATGGCAGTCCAATGTCAATGGACAGGCGGTCCATTTACATCCGAACGCCCATAAAGGAAAGCATGTCATCCGCCTTCTCAGCAGGGATCAGCTTTCAGATTCCCCGCTGAGCAGGCGGATCTGGTTTCGGTTAACGTTGTAGTAAAGTCCCATATTTAATTTGTGCACATTTAGGAGATACCCATTGTACCTACAGGTAAGCTTGACTGTAAGCTTACTTGTAGGTACACTGAATAACTGCTAAATGTGCACCGTTTAGGGGACATTAACATCGGCAGTAGCCAATGACATCACCCGTGCATGCCCAGCGATGCTCTGCATTCAGGGCACACAGTATGCTGTTGAATGCAGAGCACCATCTTTTGGCTGGTGCTGCTGCATGCATGCGTGGGAGTGATGTCATTGTGTCCCCGGCCATTCAAATGGCCATAGCCCGTGAACCTAGAAAGAAAAGACCAGGTGAAGATGGAAGCGCCGGGGAAGCTGTGACAGCGCTGTGCTGAAGGGCTCGTGTGCAGGTAAGTGTGTCATAATGTGCCAATATGCAGTGCATACTAGCACATTATGGAATAAACTGGCGGGGACCCAACTTTTTTTTTTCTGGCAGTTTACTACCGCTTTAAAGTTGTGATAGTGGCAGAGGAATGACTAAGGCTAGATCTACAATATTACAGGTCTGGAATGTGCTCGTTCCCTACCCGCAGGCAAATGCTCTGCTCTTTAGCAGGCTTGCAGGGGTGCCATTAATTCTTAATGACACCCCCATGCATCAGCAAACTTGGCACATTTTCACCCATGCCAAACCTCATGGTGCTGCAACATAATGCACAAAATATTACAATCCTTTTGTAATAACTAATGTCTATCTAATTTTCTGTTCTGTGTAGATCCACTATAAAATGGTTTTCTACTTTAGCTATAGTTTATCCTCTTGACAATTACAAGATAAACCGTTGTACATACAGCAGGATGTAGTCCTTACACTTCCATTTGCTGAAACGTAACCCTTTTACAATAGTAATATGTAAGTGGTTATGTGTAGATGGGCAGCTATCTCTGTATAAGCAATACAAACTTACCCTTGAAGATATCTCTCACAGTTTAGCAATAAGTCAGTAGAGATAGTGTGCATGATAGTTTCACATTGTTAATAGACATTGGAGGAGAATAAGACCTTTATACTGCCATCAAACACTAGCATGTATGGCTGTCACATGAATGCAAACAATCGGCTCAGCTGAGTGTTCAATTTTCTGCCCAGTGAAGAGGGGTGTGGGAGGAAGCTTAAGGACCCCTCTGTCATTACATTTGGTTAACCAGTATTGACTGCACAAGATTTTTAACATGTTCTCTTATCATTTTCCTTTAAGGTTGTAAGTGAGAGGTGTCAACAGTCACCAACAGATATGGATAAACTAGCTGATGGCTGGGTTGGAGACTGTAATGCCATTTTTGTTGGGTACCTTTAGATTGTCTCAAGTGAAGAACAGAACTGGTTAGCCTAATATTGGTGAAAACCAGGTGCCTGGCTTTGAACAATCTCATATTTCTTGTAATAATATATGCACATTGCAAAGTGTTTTTTTTTATATTGTTTGCTAATAGTAATCCAGCCATAAGTTCTCTTTAATGTGTAAGGAAACTTTCCTTGCCCCCTAAGTAAGTCTAGCCCACCCTCTTCCAGCACTAGATCCGTACTTTGCCGTACGCACCCTACTGAATAAAAACAAATAAACAACACTATTCATGACATAGCACATAAATCCGGTGCTAAATGAATTGCATGTGCCACCTGCTGGCTGCAGATGTTACATATGAAATATCCCTATGTAATTATTTCATATTTATCCGAATAAAAAAAATGAATGCATAAACACAATTTACTCAGAATAACATGACTTGATATTGGTGTAAACAGCAAAGGGTTACAAAGTCACTGTAATATGATTTTCTAGTTTTGTTCCCTTTTCCTGTTAAACTTAAATGTTATGCTGTATTTTTCTCCAGCGCCTCACTGCTGTGCACTGTCACTCTGACATAAATCCAACAAAGTAGTCACAATTCTCTGACATGTTTCTTTTCAACATCCAACTATCCTGCTGTGCTTTTAGAAGCAATAGGCATGTATGTCCTGACAATAATAGCTATTACGGCTGCTGACTAAGACCTTTTAGTAGCCCTGGAAAATAATAAGAGCCAGGTAAAGTATGCAACCAACACCCCCCCTCCCCCCCCCCCATTTCATCATATTATTGTCAGCAGAAAAAAATATCTATAATTCACTGGGTAGGTTGCAGTAGTGCTTATTCACTAGAACTGCTGATGTGTGCAGAGCTAGTATTTTCACTGGCTGTGCAGCAAAGGATGTACAACTCAGGAAAGCTCATGCTCTTAGAGACATCAGTCCTTCTGTTGAATGCCAGAATAACAAATAACAGTCTGCTGATACTGAATGTAAGCTATACCTTAAGGTTCAGTTCAAACCATTGAGCTGCGTTAACACGTGCGGTACCACATTAAGTTGTGATGCCCTATAGGTCATTGGCACCACAACATATTATGGCAATGGATTTGTTCTGCAGAGTGCTGAAATGCATGGCAAGGCATGATAATACGTTGCTATGCACGTGCGTTTTTTTCCATGATTAGGTACAATCAGTTCACAGTGGGAAAGCTGCCCAACCAGTTGCACTCACGTTTCCAGTAATGTGAAGAGAGAAGGTATCTGCCAAGTTGACAGTGTCTGTAAAGAGATCAGAGTGTGGCCTGGCTGCTTAGTGCCCAAGCTAAGCTATCCCTCCTCGTCAGGAACCTTTCTCATGCCATTAGTACTGCCCCCAACAGGTGGGGCACCTGTTCCTATTCTACCAACTCCCAAAATGTGTGCCAAACCTGGGAACCAAGACCTTAAATAGGCTCTGCCTTACCCAAGATGGCTGCTCAAGTCACATGGGGTGGCAGCATCCAACAGGATAGCTTCCAAAGTGTACCAGGAAACCATAGAGGAACTTTGTTCCCCTCGACTCCTCATTCAACATTAGTGCCACTGCAAAAGAGTGCCACCTCCAGTGGAGAAAGTAGACTGTATCTGCCTACATGAAATTCAAAAAAAAAAGTTTGCTTTCGGGTTTAATTCTGCTTTAAGGCACATGCATTGGGTACGATAGAGTATGTATATATACTGTAGTTAGGTGGGTTCACTATTAGTTCTAGGGATACTGTAGATTAACTAGAGCACATTAATTCAGCTATAATGAAGACAACATCCATATAAAGAAAATTACCTTCAATTATGTGCTTCCTTGACAGACCTCTTTCTGTTTCCGCTCTAGAAAAAAACATACAGATCATTGACAAAAAACTCTTATACCTGATTGATGCCACATAGCCGTCAATAACAAACTACTCAATGATATTGTCATTAATGTTTTAAAGTAAATTGAAATATGTGAACCTTGTCATACACTTGCTATATATGCTTTGTAATGGTCTCACAATGTTGCCACCTTTCTCGGGGGAATACTCAGGCTGGATAATGCAGCAAGCAAGACTTCCTTATTATCTTTGATTAGTGCTATGATTCCATTCTATTGTTTTTCTCCCCTAGAACATTACTTTTTAATTGTATTCTCATAATGTCGGCAGGAAAAATTAGAAGAGGGAGTTCTTGCTCAAATAATTAGCTAACAGGTTACTTACAAACTGTTCAACAAACAAAAAATAAAAACATTCAAATAAATAAAAACAACAATAAAACAGCTGTGTTCATGAGCTTGTTATTATATGCTAGTGTGAAGAGCTACTTGAGATTTCAATGGCATGGGTGCCAATCTAACCCACCGTGGCATTAAGTTCTGCTCCCTCCACATTCATTCTAATGGCAATCACTTGAAATGTGTTAACTGAAATTAGAGCTGCAGCTTTATTTCCCCTTAGTTGGGTTAAGGTCATATGAGTAATTGTACAGACAACAGGATTGATTTACTACAGGGGTAGGGCTATTCACTTAGCAAATTGAATATTCGTAAATAACCAGTCATGCTTGATGAAAATAAATAAAAAGCAAATTATTACTAGCACATGAACACAATTTATCTTCTGTACTAACTTTCAATGTCTTAAGGACAACCTGTACTCCTTTGGTAAATCAGCCCCATTCTTTTGCTTAAAGCCTTAAACCTAGTACCCACCACTAGTCTGTCGAACCAGCTGCAGTACACAGGGGCTGGTTTCTATTGAATTACAGTATGAAAAAATATAAAAACAAAAAGGGCCCTAAGCCCATGATATGGGAATGGTGTATTAACAATATAGTTACTGATTCGTCCATCGGACAGGGTACCACCACAACTAATCAATCTCAACAAAAAGCAGCACAAAGGGGAACCGATTGGAAGTTGTATAAGGAGGACCAACCACTGTATACAAAATGTGGAAAAACGTTTTTGAAAAATAAACCAATTTGACATAAACCCTCCATTTTGGACACAATTTATGTTGAATTGGTTTATTTTTAAAGTTTTTCCACATTTTGTATACCGTAGTTGGTCCTCCTTATACAACTCCTGTTTGTGGTGACCCACCGGTTCCCTTTTGTGCTGCTTCTTGTTTTGGTTTCTATTAAACTGGCCGACGGCGCCCGACATTCAGCCCGTGTGTACTAGGCTTTAGATCAAAAACATAAAAATCAGCACAAGGGACATAACTTACAGTTAGTATGCTGTGTTCCTTTTGCTCATTCTTTTTTTAGGAGAAATCTTCCTCCATCCTACCACCCCACTCCGCTGCCATAATCTTCAGGTGTGGCAGGACTTAAAGTAGAACTATGGGCAAAATTTTATTTTTCATTTTGGATAGAGTAAGGGCGGGTTTTCAACCCTGTTGGTTTATTTTTTGCCATTTGTGCCCCGTTGAGGAGATTTACCTTCACTTCCTGTCCCACAGGTAAACATGAAGTGAGGGGAAATCCAAGAAAATTAAAGGAATCCCTTGGGGACCCACAGATCATCAGACCCAGTGTCCTCATTGGAATATGTCCTCCCCATTACTTTTCTGGGGACAGCCCAAAATTTGGGATTTTCTTTTACTTTTAATGATAATGGTAAACAGGACAAATAGAGAGGGTGAATCTCCCAAATGGGGGCACAGGCAGCACTGACAGGGGTTCTAATCTCTTTCCACTCTATCCCAAACTAAAGAAAATGTTTTGCCTTTAGTTATACTTTAATACAACTAAAGGGCTGTCAGGAGCTCTCATCAAGAGAACTTGAGAACCAATATTAAGTGCCTCTAAGACTTTAGTGAGGTACATCTATGCAACAAACTATGTAAAAAAAAACATTTATTTGAACATCAACAGATAAAATGTTCTCTTTACAGAAACATAAAGTGTGTTAAAAATATAGAAGACTGATTTACTATTGTCAGTCAAAAGTTATGAAAAATAAAATGAAAAGATGGAATGCATCACACAACTCAACGCGTTTCGTGAACATTAATTAGGAGTAGATGCTACTCCAATAAGATGAAAAATAACAAGATAGAATTCTATAAAAATGATACAATCATACATTCATCTGCCAAAAGGATGGATGAGTAGTCCTACTCGAATGACAGACATGGCCCATATGGTTCAGTGAAGCAACGGAAGGACAGACAAGCACAGATAGATGTTAAAATTACTCAAAGCCCACAACGATACCCATAAAGCATACAGAAATATATATAATACTCAATATCTGAAAAAATTGTGTCAATAACTAATGCAATGATTTATTTATTGATTGATTTACTTATTTACACATATATTTTTTCATATATTGATTATCATATATATTTTTTGGATCCCGTGGCTGTCATCTTGTGTTTATTAGCAGTGTACATTCATAGGCACATGAAAGCTTTTCATTGCTTATTACTCATCATCTTTTGAAAAGATATCCAGTTATAGCAATGCTTAAAGAAAAGACTGACCATCATAGCTCCTCCAAATCAGTAACCTAGATTATGGCAACAAGAACATGTACCAAGAAGGCTATGATATAGCAAGCACATTATTAATACTCACTTTCCTCCCCAGTATAATTTGGTTGTGATGACCAGACTTGATCTCCTGGAAGAAAAAAAAAAGCATTTGTGAAGTACGGCTTTTGCCAGTGAATGAACATTATAACTGCTAATAATAAAGTAATAAAGACAATCAGAAGAAGATTGGTATGCGATGACATCGTTTCCAAATGTTTCTGAATGGATTTTCCTTCACTGTTTGCTCAGGGGACTATGGTCATTGAGACAAATAGAGAGGATGACAGCAATACAAAATGATTCTTATCCTTCCCTACTCTATTCAAAACTGCAATAAAAATGTTGGCTTTAGATACACTGCATAGTAATATGTGTTCAGTTTTGCACAAACCTCCCCTCTGGCTGCTTTACAATAAGTGATGATTGAGCGTTGCGTTGCTTGTTTGATCATAGTGAATTGGAAATTCTGTGTTTCCCATTAGGCACATGTAGACACTGGCTTGATGGCTAACAAATATTATGGGCCCCCCATGGAGAACTGGTGAAGTGGTCATTTGTACCCCTTACCTTGCTGCAGGGGTATGTGTGAACCAAGGAACGCACTGTATCTCCAGGAGACACAGGCTTCCCTAAAATGGCTAATTGGTGCCCAAAACTTCAGATCCTTTGTGTCAATGTTGAGTGGAAATATGCCTAGAGCCTACAAAAATCAAAATCTGACCTTGACAATTGCCCCATTGTACAGCCGTCAATGAGAATGATTGAGGATGGGCAAATGCAACAAATTCATAAATAAATTTGTTAATGTTAGTAATAACATTGTATTGGCCTGAAGACCTTAAAGGGAATGTATCTAGACAGAAATATGGGAACTGCCCCTGCTGACTTTTTTATAAGGATGCATTCTGTTTGTCTTTTATCCTTATCCTTGCTTCAATACTTACTGCGTCATTTATCTGACCATATTAGGTATCTTTACTGACTTGAAGTAAGCACCTTCAAAAACAAAATGGTAATGGCAGCTCCCACATCTCTATCCTATATCAATATCATTGTTGCATTTTACTTGCTTGTCCTCTATCAGGGGTAGGGAACCTGCAGCTCTCCAGATATTGTAGAACTACATTTCCCATCATGCTTCTGGGAGTAATTGTATCCATCAGCCTTGCAATGCCTCATGGGAAATGTAGTTCTACAACAGCTGGAGAGCCGCAGGTTCCCTACCCCTGCACTATATCATCATTACAGATTTTTATATAGCACCAACAGTTTACACAGCACTTTGAATTCTTCTCAGTCCCTACCATCAACGAGCTTACAATTTAAAGGCTAAGTTCACCTTTTGAAAAAATAAAAATAAATACGCATTTTTGCAAGTAAAAAAAATGTGTAATTATTGTTTTTTGCCTGCAGAGCATTGCACCCACAACCAGCAGATTGCGGTTGCAATCTCAGGCTCCTTCAGACTCTTAGGATAGCTGTCTGCCCATGCATCGTATGGGCAGGCAGTTAAGTGAATGCAAGAAGATTAATGGATAATGATAATGCTCACCAGCACCCTCATAGTACATAGAGCACTACAAGCCATCAGCTGCAATGACTGACAGTACTTATAGTCTATCCATTCAAAGGAAACTGTGAATGAATGATGTGGCCATGTGGGTGGAGCCCTGTACTGTTTTCAAATTATGACAAGGAGAAGATCTCCCACCCGCTATTACAGGGACGGGGGATCGGTTAAGCGGGGTGCAAATGCTTGAACATGTTTCACCCTAAAAGCATGTGGAACATGTAACATGTTCCAAATGTGATCCTTTAAGACAACCTTTTTCAACCAGAGTGCCCAGGCACCCTGGGGTGCCTTGAGGTTTCTTCAGGGGTGCCTTGGCAAAATGCCTAAAGATCTCCCAAAAATTGTTTACAAGCCAGGTGGTGGATCAAGCCTGCCTTTTATTTGCACAAAGCCATAGGTTTTCATTGTGCACCGTTACAACCTTCTAGCCACCGGCATCCTGACAACCAATGACATTTGGAGAGTTGGGTAAGGAGGATGTTGAGCACCTACACAGCATCCTTGTTAGGCCCTCCCCTGCCCCGTCCATCTGCACTGGGGGTCACATTAGCTCAGTGATTGAATAAAACTGAGGGAGAAGAGCAGCACTGGAATACAAGTCAGTACCAGTTTGGTGTGTTTGCTTTGGAAAAATAATTCACCTCTAATGTTGGATGTCCTATGTGTGTGGATGTTGCTGCATTATGTAAATTAGAACTAGTTTTACATTTTAGAATGGGGTGCCTTGAGATTGTCCACAATTTTAAAGGGTGCCTTGACTGAAAAAAAGGTTGAGAAATACTGCTTTAAGGTACCAGGGCCAATTTGGAAAGGGGACAATTGACCTCCCAGCATGTCTTTGGAGTGTGTAAGGAAATCTGTGCAAGCACAGAAAGAACATGCAAACTCCATGCAGATAGTATCCTGACTGGGATTCAAAACAGGAGGCCCAGTGCTGCAAGGCAGAAGTGCTAACCACTAAGCTACTGTGGGCAACATTAGTATTAACTGTTAATTAAAATATAAACTCTACAATTTATGTGACAATAATAATAACCGTTTGCTGAGTATGATCTAAACTCTGGATAAGAATCCTGACTATATTTTTCTTTCATATGTAGTCTATGTGATATAACCTGAGGCTTCCCTGTGTCTCAGGAGACTTGTTCATTAAAAAGCAAATCTTGAAGCTGATAACACAGAGCTTGCAAAAAGATCTGTGCAATTTTCATGGAAAGTAAATCTCCACAGGCGACCTTTCTATGCAATATCTGTGCTCAAAGTATCCTACCATAGAGACTAGGGAAGGGGAAACCGAGGTAATCTCACCTCCAGCATTTCTTCCTGATGATATTTCCCAAGATGACTTCGGCCCTGGAAGACACAAGCAGCAGTTTTACAAAAAGCGCTCAGAGCTTGTATGACTGTAAGTGGTTAAAAGAAAGCAGTACTTACATATGTGTTGCCAGATTAATCAGCTAAGCTAGTTGTCTGGCTGTCTATAACTTCAATACTTTCTTTTAACAAAGATTTTAGTGAAAAGAAATCAATGTGTCACATACATGGATAGGATCAGACACATATCATACCAATTAAGTCATGGGACGGCTTAGAAACAAATAGAACACATCCACACAGGTGTTGGTAAGACCATACAAAAACCGTTGTACATATGCAACTTAAAGAAATAGAAAACAAGGGTGGGACCTGAGAAAGTGAGTCGGCCATGAGATGCAGGAAAACCTACAACCATACCCAGTATGATCAGTCAAAGATCACGTGCAATAAATGTTGGTAAATAGTCCCAGCAGATTAGCTAATGATCAAGTATGTAAACAGGGACTAGGTGGCTTGGAAATTGCAGTAAGGCACATCATAGACGGTGCAAATTTCTCTCCTGCAGCCACAGGTTGCAGGAAAGAAATTTCCACGATTCTCCCATCAATACAGACAGTGTTGACAGAGGAATCCCTCCTGCCTGGGGCAGAAGCGGACGGGTAAGCCGTACCTGCTGGGAGAAGACAGTGATTATCGCTAGCAGTGGCAAGCTGGTTGTATGATCAATTAACTTGGTACATTCAGTATGCCCATTAACCACTTCAGCCCTGGAAGGATTTCCCGCGTTAGGACCAGAGCACTTTTTAGGAGTTGGCACTGCGTTATTTTAACTGACAATTGTGCGGTCGTGCATCATTGTACTCAAGAAAAATCTGTGTTCATTTTTTCCCACAAATAGCGATTTATATTCTTCCTCATATTTTTGGTAAAAAAAAAAAAATTGCAATTGGCGTTTATTGATTGGTTTGCGAAAAAGTTGTCGCGTTTACAAACCACGAGAATTCATTTCTGGCGGTTTTTTTATTTATTTATTTTTTTAACCAGCAATCGCGCCGATCTGCAATTTTTATTGGGACTGCGATATTGCAGCAGACATGTTGAACATTTTTGACACTTTTTTGGGACCAATGACATTTATACAGCGATCAGAAATTTAAATATCCACTGATTACTGTATAAATGTCATTGGCAGTGAAGGGGTAACCTGCAGGGGGAGATCTAGGAGTTAACTGTGTTCCGTAGGTGTGTTCTAACTGTGAGAGGGCTGGGCTGCCAGGGGCATAAGAGATCTAACTGATCCCAGTGACAGGGATCAGTAGATTTTTTAAACACCCATTGACAGAGCGGGGAACCGCCACATTTACATTGGCGGTTCCCCGTTCTTCCTCTCTGCCAGGCAATTGGGGCTCGCCGGTGGAGATCGAGTCCGCCAGAGCCGTGGCCACACTCCTGCAGAGTGTGGCGGGAATGAGTGAGCGCTGCTGGTGGCGCGCTCCCGCCCGCTACAGCGCACACACAAGCCGCCATTTATAGACGGTGATTTGCGGGGCGCTGCCCCTCTGCAGCAGTAAAAGTATGCGAACTGGTCGGGAAGAGGTTAATGGTTTGAATCTTGGCTGGTTCAGTAGGTACCGGTATCGAAACTTGTATGGCCAGCCTAAGAAGAAAGTGTCCCTCAAGTGAGAAGAGGAAAACTCAGAAAAGACCCCTGAAGTGAAGAAAGAAAAGACGGGGGGGGGGGGGGGTTGTGAAGGATGGCAGCAGTTTGTTCCCAAAAGCTAGGATGGTTTAAGAGGACTACTATCATAAGCTCTTCAATCACAATTGGAGCAACTGTGTAGTAAAATGAGAGACTGGTTGGTAAACGAGCCAGGGCTGCCAGATGGAAAGAATTTATCATGAGCTTCAATACTTTAAGTCACTGACCTGAAAAAGCATGCAGAATTGACTGCAGTCAGAACACCTGATCTGCATACTAGCATAGCTTCCAACTGTCTCTGATTTGGAGGGACTGTCCCAGATTTGAAACAAAGTCCCTCTGTCCCTTTTTCCTCCTCATTTGTCCCTCAACTTGGTCTGATCTTATATAGCTGTATATAAAATGCACTTTTTATCTTTCAAAAAGTGTTTCCAGTGCTAAACCTTTCATCCAATTTTTAAGCAGCTGCATTTTTAAATTTCAAAAGGCAATGTAAAGGAATAGTAGTGGTAAAAAAAGAACATGTGGGTTTAACTAATCTTTTTTTTTTTGCATAATTCTCCTTTAAGGGGGAGTGGCAGGGGATGTGTCCTATGCCTACATACTTTTGCTAATGGACAGCCGCATTCCCATCTCAAAAAGTTGGGAGGTATGTACTAGTGCTAGACCCCAACTGAACATTCAGTTCAAATCAGCTAAATACATTCCAGGTGCATTAAAACAAAAGGGGTACAAAGCCGTACAGTTAATTTTCTCATGCAGCCACAACTAAGTGGGGAGTCATGTTGGATGCCTGCAAAGAGATCACTGCTTCCACACAAAGATCTAGGGTCCTTCTTTGCAGCATACTGTCAGAAGACAAGTTTTTCTACCCAGGATGTGGCTGCAATGTAAAGATCGGCAGGGATATTGGGAGTCTAGTGAGAGACTGGGAGCTCAGTGTGAAGATCTACAGTAGGATACTGTGAGATGCGAGAGAAGATCTACAATGGGATACTGTGAGTTATGTGTGCAGATCTATATTGATGTTAAAAGTTCAGTTGCTATAGGAGACAGCAGTTCTACAACATACAGTGCACTGCATCGAGCTTAAAGGCCCTACAACTGTATAGCTGTCTGACAGTGGCGGAACGATTAGGGTCGCAGCAGTCGCACCTGCAACTGGGCCCTGGAGTTCTGCCACTGCAGGGGGGGCCCGTCGCCATCTGCCAGTATGAGGGGCCCCACCCACCCGTCTACCAGTATGAGGGGCCAGCCCGCAGCCTGTTTGCCAGTGTGAGGGTCCCACCCACCTCTCAATTCTTGTTCGTTCTACCGCAGGAGGGGGGGTGGGGCTCTCGCCTGCTGACCGCTGAGGGGAGGCTAAGTTGCGATTTTGGACTGCCCCGCCTATTCTCTCCACACCAAAGGAGGGCGGACACTGAAAAACAAAGTCAGTTGACACTAATCAAGTGCAGGGGGAGGAGCATGAGGCAGAGGCACCCTGGAGGCCCGGACCTCTGAGGGAGTCTGGACTGATTGACTTGAGTCAAAGTGAGTTGACAAATCACCAGGTACAATCGATCACAACCTCAAGCAGCCTCTTGCTGATCCCACCCCACCACCGTCAGGTTTTAGCGTTGAATCGGAGGGGAGTCGCCAGTCGTCCGCTCTCGGGGTGGGGGGGAGGACGCCATCTTGCTTGTTCTTAACTCTCCACCCACCCTGGGAGTGTGACCGTTTGTCCGACGCCCGACCGGGGAGTATGACCATCTGCCCACCCACCCCGGGGAGTATGACCGTCTACCGCTGCCCGGGGGGGACGTCACCGTCTTGAGGTCCCGGGTCAACGTCCACGCTGACGACGCTGGGATTAGCAAGGCGGTGACAGTCTGT
>BLSH010297482.1:376592-404421 GCA_018402905.1 Glandirana rugosa | reverse complement strand
CACTGCCACTGATCCCATCCCCATCCCCACCAGCACTGCCACTGATCCCATTCCACCTCCCCACCAGCACTGCCACTGATCCCATTCCCCCTCCCCACCAGCACTGTTGCTGATCCCATTTCTAAGCTCAGATGTAACCGATCCTTTGACTGAATCATAGGATCAGCAACTGATGTATTGCTTCCTTTATGTGAAATCCCTGTGATATGGCCAGGCCCTCTGCTTGGTCAGTTCTCTAGATAGGCTGGGAACTCAGTGTGCTCTCCTCCAATCAATATTGTCCTGACACATCCCCAACTCTGCACAGCCATTCGCTGGAAAGCTCAGTGTGCTGTTGCTTCTTTTTCCTCCCCCAAATCTTATGTAGCTGAGAACAGAGGGAATTTGATTATTTGTAAAAAAGGGGAAAAAGGGTATTTATTTTTTTTTTATATACAGTATATCTATACACAAATGTTTTGGCTATCATTTCCATTTTAAACTGAATGGGTTGTTTTACAATCATTTATATATACTAAGGTAACAAAATGCAACTCTCTGTCTAGAATTCCTGGAAGGTCAGCTAGAGCCAATATCCATACCAGATCCATATGTCCATATCAGAGACTCCCATGTCTTAGGCAGTTTATACACAGTGCGAATTTCTTTGCAGGAAAGAAAATTACACGATTCTCCCATCAACCCAGACAGTGCTGACAGGGGTATCCCTCCTGCCAAGCAATTCTTTCAGTGGGGGGCCCTTCATGACTTCCTTCATCGGGGCCCTGAAGGTTCTAGTTATGCCTCTGCTGTCTGCCTATTACTATTTTTGTCTATGGAGTCTGCCAATTGCTTTTGCATCTGCCTAAGGGTGTCCTGGTCCTAAATCCTCTCTCCCCCAGTTCTTGTTAAAGAGGAAGTAAACCCAGATTGGGTTTACTTCCTCTGTATTCCCTTGTAAAGTAGATGCATAATGAGCTACTATGCATCGCATAGTAGCCCATTATGTGCCACTTACATGCAAACAAAGCCTGAGACGTCCAGCGCTGTCCTCTGTGCTGTCTGCATCCATCTTCTGCCCCTCTTCCTTCCGGGAGCCGCGATCTCCAGCTCTGTGACTGGCACGGGAGCTGCACAGAGGTTGCTTCTTCACTGCGCATGTGCTGAAATGATGTTGGCACAGCTAGTACACTGCATATCTCCTGAACCGTGCAGGTTTAGGAGATATGCAGGGCACCTACAGGTAAGCCTTATCACAGGCTTACCTGTAGGTGAAAGTGGTTGTCACGAGTTGACAACCACTTTAAGAGACAATAAATCTCTTTTGTTGCATTCAAAAAGTAACTGGTGCCCATGCGTTCAACTTGCATTATTCCCACCATGATTAGTCATAAGTAGAAAGTACACTCCCTGCTGGAAGACACATATGGAAATGCACACAAGAATGGAAAAAGGGCATAAAAAAAGCAGCACATGACCAAGCGCACGTAAAATTTTCTGTCTTTTTTTTATGAGCAGAAGTGTGAATTGGGTCCTTATGACAGAGATCACACCATCCTACAGGTAAATTCAGATAAACAGCCTTTCTAGCATCTGCTAGAGGTGGCACACCGCCAATCCATGCCTGACTACAAAGTAATTAGATAAAGAAATTAAAAAGAAAACAGACAGGTGAATAGACAGATGATAGATATGCATAGATGATAAATAGATAGATAATCTTCCATGTACACCTATATTCCTTCAGCCAGCCATCTAGATTTACCCATTCTTTTCGAGAAGTTTATTCAACAGATACATACATGGATGCTGCTAAACATCCACTATTTATGTATGTATGTAACAGATGTTCCAGACACCAGTGAGCTAACACAGGCATACGGCAAGTGTTTCATTGATCACTGCAGCCATTTTTCACAGACTACACATTCAAAAAAAGTCCCTTCAAAAGGTAAATCTTTTGTGAGCAAAATAGGGGGCAAAATTAAAACAAAAGTACATTTTACATGGGTCATAAAATCACTGATAACTTTTTTTAATAACGGATGATGCTTTTACATTGTGTTCAATGGAAAGTGTGGTGAGATAGATTTAACTATCCAAGGATAGTTCTGAGTCTCATCTGTTTGCAGTTCCCTCTGTTTGTGCCAGACCCATAGATATTCATGGCAGTTCTCCTAGTACAGGAAACTGCAAGCCAGTGGGACCAACAAATGCATAGAATAGCTTTAAACTGGAAATAATATATAGTACAAAAGATGGGCTCAGCTGGATAATGGAATATTTACTTTCAGCTGCACGAGTTCTGGAGTTTTAGAAAATGAAGAATGAAGATAACTGAAGCCTCACTGGACTCCACCAATCTTAACAACCTAAGACCCATCTCCTTACTCCCTTTCGCCTCCAAACTCCTTGAACATCTAATCTACAACCAGCTGAGCGACCACCTCCATGAGAATAACCTTCTTACTAACCTACTTACTAATAGCTAAAATCAACGGTCACTATTCTATACTCTTGCTCTTGGACTTCTCCACTGCCTTTGATACAGTGGACCACCCCCTCATTCTCCAAAAACTCAATTTGCTTGGTCTCTGTGGCTGTGCTCTCCATTGGTTTGATTCTTACCTATCTCAATGCTTCAGTGTCATTTACAACTCTACTTTCTCCTCTCCTACCTCCGCTGGGGTCCCCCAAGTATCTGTCTTTGGGCCTCTCCTATTCTCGATCTACACCTCCTCCCTGGGTCAGCTGATAACCACCCATGGCTTCCACTACTATTTCTATGCTGATGATCCCCAATTCTATCTCTCTACCCCTCAGCTCACCCCATCAGTTTCCTCGCGCATCACTGATTTACTAACAGACATATCTGACAGGATGTCACCCACTTCCTCAAACTAAATCTATCTAAAAACCGAGCTGATAATATTTCCTCCCCCATGTGCCCCTTCCCCTGATTTCTCTGTCAAGATCAATGGCACAGCTATCAGTCCATCCCCACATGCCAGGGTGCTAGGGGTAGTTAGGACTGCAGTACACTAGGGTTCCTGTGAACTGAGCCTGCAGCTTACGCATGTATTTGCAAATGTGTCCAAACTAAACCCCTTGTTTAAATGTGAACTGTTAGACAGAACGATTTGGTTTGTTGCAGGCTGGTTGGTACTGTAAGTGAGCTGGACATTTTTCTTTGTTGTTTTTTGATATACGTCACCCTTCCATGTACACCTTGCTGCAAAGGCCAGTTATAGGTTGGGGTGGTTGCTATATGTTTGTACTGTTCGTACTTAATACTGGTTGATTAGTGATGATGTTAGGTAAATCTGTGAATTGACATGGTCTCAGTCATATCTCTAAGTTGTGGGTTAGTTAGCTCATCTTTACATACCAGTAGTTTTTTTTCATCAGTCTCCTGGTATGTATGATTTTAAACAGAATACACAACAGATACATTTATATCTGACTTTTATGAGTGTACATTATACCGTATATGAATATAAGGAAACATACTCACTTTCCAGCTGCATAAACCTCTGCTGTATCAAAGAGGTTTACTCCATTTTCATATGCAATTGTCATTAGTTGCTCTGCCACCTGTGGGTGTAGGAAAAATACACTTATTAATTGAAATAATAGAGGGCAACTATGTTAAGTTCTTGTGATGTCCTATTATATGTCCTAGGATACACCCCATCATTTCCCATCTTCCACACCCGTATTCCCTTTAGTACACCTCATTATTATTTAGATTAGAAAAGATCAGCCTTTCTTATGGGGAAGTTATCAGATGTATTAAGAATAAAAAGAAACCTATATCTAATAATCAATGTCCCCAAACCTATTGTGGGAGCTCATTTGTATAGAGTTTATCTGTCCTACAACCCCTTGTATGAAAGTTTCAGACACTGCACCTAAAATTGTTGAAATCCTGATAACAGTTCCTACACAGGAAATCAAAATGAAGACTGATGTTTCAGCTGTGTTTGTGTGGGTTTTCTAGATTCAAGTACGGAAAAACTAGGTGTGCCTAAAATCCTTTGCCCACACTAGTACTAGAGAGAACATCCATGTATTGGTTTGACTAGCAAACTCCTTTATTAATATTCTATTTAAAAAGAGCTTCATAACGTTGGCACAAGTCCATCAAGTCCAAAAAAGAATCAATTCACATTTTCGGAACCTCAAATCCACAGATGATCACCAGAGGAAGTCAAAGAATAATTATAACGTGCGATCCAATTTGCTACAAAATTCCTTCCTGATTCTCCAAGCCCATTTAATGCTCTCTGGATAAACATTCTTCAATGTTTTTTTTTATAAAAATTAATAGTCATTTATATTTAGTGCATTTAGAAACAGACCCAGACCCTTTTTGAAGCAATTAACCTTTTTGGATAGAACTATGTCCTGGTGAATACTGTTCTCCATTTTACAATTACTAATAATTTCGAACTTACGTTTGTTCATATGTGTAAAAGGAAGAATTCATATACCAAGGTCTTGGGAATAGAGTCTTTCATATATTTGCAAAGACATTTTGGCAAAACGTAATCATGCTATAAAAAGAAGGTAAATTAACAGCTCAAAGACGCTGGAAATCTTTGATTGCTCCCTTATATAAAGAGTATATTTACCATCAAATTGAATTTTGTAAAACAACATTTGAAAATGTTGTTGCTCATCCATCTAAATATCGACATATATTTAAACCAATTGTGCATATGGTCTTTGGGGAGCAATGAGTGGCGACCTGGAGATTGACACAAGCAATAAATGTTTATGAGAGGATGAATGACTGATGCTAAGGAAATATGATTGCTTCCCGGGGTTGGCAAAGAACTTGTCACTTTCTGCTTGCAACAAAACTCTGACAAGACAAGCCATTAAAGTACTTCCCTCTATAGATTCTACTGACATAAACAACATCTGGAAGCTTGTTTGGAAGAATCATGTGATAAGTTTGCCTCAAGCCCACTTCGAGTTGTGAAATTGTGATCACAAAGGACTGTTTTTTAGCTGCTGAAACAAGCAGTCATGCTGAAGTCAACATTTATTTGGCTTATCCTTTATCTTTATAAAAGATTATGGGATATTTTCCAAGATGTAATATCATCAAGAAAACATAATATTTAAAGAGGACCTGCACTGTGGACGATGTGCCCAAGTCAAAGTGAAGCAGTGGGCAAAGGACTACTTTCCAGTATTACTTGTAGGCTTCCTGCAGCTGATCTTCTCTTCTTTTTTTCTTCTTTCAACATTTTTTTGCATTGTGTCTATATTTGGAGGTGGCCATTTTGGTACAGGGGTAGAGCTTTGCTTATGCACTTATTTCAGAGCCATCCCCCGATGACTAGTGATCTGGGGAAATATATTTAAAAAGCACCAAGAGAGGTGCAGAAAGCATAAAATTCACAGAAGCAGGGGAAATTAAATGTTTTCACTGCAAATCTCTTTCTCCCCTGTAAGCTCTTTACAGTGAACAAAACCGTGAGTAATACAGAAGTGACATCAACAAAACTCATGAGACTAGTAGTAGACAGTCAGAGGAAGCAGTGTCTTAGATGATCTCACACTGCAGACACTGTTTAAAGCAAATAGGCTACATAACAGAAGAGTCTATGTACAATTTCTCTAAAGCAGTGGTTTCCAAACGGTGGCCTGGGGGATATATATGGCCCTTTTCTTGACTTTATCTAGCCCTTGGGGCAGTATTCCTCTTATGAAAACCAACAATCGGGCGTAATACTTGCCACTGACAGCAACAATGGAGCACTATTCCCACCGATACCAGTTATGGGCACACTTCCGTCCGCTGACACCAATGCTGGGGCACTATTCCTCCAACTGACATCATTGATGGGACACTATTCCTCCCACTGGTACCAATCATGTGCACAATTCCATCCACTGACACCAATGATGGGGCACTATTCCGCCAACTGGCACCGATGATGGGACACTATTGCTCACACTGATACCAATTATGTGCACAATTCAGTCCACTGACACCAATGCTGGGGTACTATTCATCCAACTGACACCAATGATGGGACACTACTCCTCCCACTGATACCAATTATGTGCACAATTCCGTTCACTGACACCAATGCTGGGGTACTATTCCTCCAACTGACACCAATGATGGGACACTATTCCTCCCTCTAAAGATGTGGTATTGTTTACGCCTACTGACACCAGGATATTTTCTACTCCCAATGGCCACAGTTCAGCCCCCTAAAGTCTGAGGAACAGTAACCTGGCCCCTTGTTTAAAGAGTTTGGAGACCCCCGCTCTAGAGGATAGCAAATATTCACTTTCTGCATATAGGCCCTCTTTAAAATGTGTAAAACCAAGTCTTAGGAGCCTGTGGTAGCAATTAAAGTGTTACTAAACCCAGGACTCTGCATTCACTATATCTGGTCTCCCACAGTACACAGAACATAAAAAGGCAATAGCTTTAGCAGATATAAACTGCTACAGTTGTGTACTTTTCTTTCACTCATGGTTAGTGTTTGGCTGAAGCCATTTATTATCACTCAACTGTGATTACTCTTTTTAAATCATAATGACAACAGAAACTACCCAAATGACCCTGATCAAAAGTTTACATACCCCAGTTCTTAATAGCGTGTATTGCCCCCTTTATCGTCAATGACAGCTTGAAGTATTTTTTAGTATTTATGGATGAGGCTCTTTATCTTCTCAGATGGCAAACCTTCCTCTTGGCAAAAAGCCTCCAGTTCCTGGAAATTCTTGGGCTGTCTTGCATGAACTGCACGTTTGCGATCTCCCCAGAGTGGCTCAATGATATTGAGGTCAGGAGACTGAGATGGCCACTCCAGCACCTTCACTTTATTCTGCTGTAGCCAATGACAGGTCGACTTGGCCTTGTGTTTTGGATCATTTTCATGTTGGAATGTCCAAGTACGTCCCGTGCACAGCTTCCTGGCTGATGAATGCAAATGTTCCTCCAGTATTTTCTTTATAACATACTGCATTCATCTTGCCATCAATTTTAACCAAATTTTCTGTGTGTTTGTAGCTCACACATCCCCAAAACATCAGTGATCCACCTCAGTGTTTCACAGTGGGAATGGTGTACCTTTCATCATAGGCCTTGTTGCCAGAAGGTTTGAGGCTTGTCTCTGTGCTGTTTGGCATATCGTAAGAGGGATACTTTGTGGCATTTGCATAATAATGGCTTTCTTCTGACGACTCAACCATACAGCCCATCTTTCTTCACGTGCCTCCTTATTGTGCATCTTGAAACAGCCACATCATGTGTTTTCAGAGAGTCCTATATTTCACCTGAAGTTATTTGTGGGTTTTTCTTTGCATCCCGAACAATTTTCCTGGCAGTTGTGGCTGAAATTTTAGTTGGTCTACCTGACCGTGGTTTGATTTCAACAGAACCCCTCATTTTCAACTTCTTGATTAGAGTTTGAACACTGCTGATTGTCATTCTCAATTCCTTGGATTTTATATCCCTTTTCTGTTTTATACAGTTCAACTACATTTTCCCTCAGAAATTTTGACAATTATTTTGCTTTCCTCATGACTCAGAATCCAGAAGCGTCAGTGTAGCACTGGATGAAAGATGCAAGGGTCTGTCAGGAGTCCAGAAACTCCTTGACCTTTTATACACACACACGAATTACAAGCACAAAGATCACAGGTGAGGATGGTTACCTTTAATAGCCTTCAAACCCCTTTGTGTCAACTTGTGTGCATGTTATCAGGCCAAAATCACAGGGTATGTAAACTTTTGATCAGGGTCATTTAAATAGTTTCTGTTGCCATTATGATTTAAAAAGAGTAAACACAGTTGATTGATAATAAATGGCTTCAGTCAAACACTAACCATGAGTGCAAGAAATGTTTTTGTGTTATCATTCATATTCTCTGGAAAAATGGCCAAGAAATCATAAATTCTGCCAGGGTAGGTAAACTTATGAGCACAACTGTAAATACCTTTTCTCATCAGCAGTTAAAGCAGTCTTGTGACTTCTATCAGTGTCTGGTTAAAGCTTGTAAGAGGAGTTTTCATTCTCTCATGATTGTCCTATGAGGATGCAGGACCCCTGACCCTCTGTCTGGACAGTGCTGATTGGCCCTGTGCTGATCACATGCACCCTCCCAATAAGAAAAAACTCTCTAGAAATACACAACAAACTGAGCATGTGCAGCTTGCCCCCTAGCCTCTGTACTATCTGGAGATGGTTTGCGGGCTCTTGAAGAAAGGGAGGATCAGAGGAGACAGGCTCAAACAGCCTTTTTACACAATGCAGAGGATTAATCCCTTAGGTTCCACAGTGAGTATAACAAGCTTGCTTTACTGCATATGCACACCGATTTTAATGTTGTGGCTTTAGTAACCCTTCAAGCCAAAAAAAAAACATTTGATCACTATTGGTGTCATTGTCTATTAAACAAACTTCATTGCTTACTAAAAAACCTTCTAGCACTGAACTTGTTGTATGCTAAAAAAAAAAATCTGTAAGGAAAAGGCATAATGAGCTAGTATGCACCGCATACTAGCTCATTATGAAATACTTACCCCAGAACAAAGATCCGACAGGGCTGCCGCAGAGAGAGCTGACATTTTCCCTCGGGGGTTCCTTCCGGGCGCTGTGAATGGCCGGAGCTGCGAGACATCACTCCCGTGCGTGCGCGCGGGAGCCCTTCTTTCCAGCAACGTCCGGCGAGATACGCCGGGCCTTCGCAGGGACATCACTGCACATGCGCCACTGACATCAGCGGCTGCATGCAAGGTGAATATCTCCTAAACCTGATATTAATTTTACCTACAGGTAAGCCTTATTATAGGCTTACCTGTAGTTAAAAATTACATTTGGGGGCATACGACCGCTTTAATCTCTACAAGGACATTTGCTGAAGCAGCAACATCAACACCCTATACCATAAAGTGTTACAATTCAGAGCTTTATAAGGCCATAACACACAATTATTGCAGAGCCCTTGTTACATTTAGCTTGAAAATGGCTAAAGCCTCGTACACATGATGCGATTGTTGTACGACCGCACGTCCAACTTTTCTCAAAATCGGATGTCCGTGATTTTGTTCAGCGTGTACTCATGGTAGTCAAATTATCGTTCAACAAAGCCAAACGTGGTGACGTGTTACGAGCGTATAAAGAGGAAGTTCAGGTGAATGTGAATTGTGAATTACAAACACAGGTTTACACGACCGAACACTTCCTGGATTCCTAACATGTGTGTTTGTCCTTACAACTTTTGTTTGGCCAACTTCTGTACACACGAGCCGAAAAGTGGACGACGCCTTTCGGCAGACAAAAGTTTTCTAGTCTTCTCATACAACTTCTGTTGGACGATAATTCAAAATCGGCTGTCGAATGGAGTGTACTAACGGTCAGATTATTGCACAATAGGCTGTCGTGCGACAGTTTTTGGCTGATAATTGTACCATGTGTATGGGCCATTAGACTAAAGTATACTTAAATACCATGGTGAAATGCCTTTAAAATCAATGTATCCTTTAAACTACACAGCCCCAACCCCCTAACATCCTGTGCTTCTAATTATAGAAAAACTATGGAAGCATATTGAAAAGCAGTAACATTTTCCACCAATGGCAATCCTTTATTAGCACCAGAAACACATCATATGAATACATTAAAAGGCTGTACAGATTGGGAGACAAACGACCATATTAAACAATGAAAAAGAGGGAAAAAAGACACACTTAAGTACACCAACAATATTAAATTAGATTTTAGAATGAAAAAATGTATCAACCTTATTAATTAATAGTAAACTATTTTACTTTAATAGTGTATCAAGAGCCCTGTGAACATCAAAAATAAAATATATTAACACCAGTATGATAACAGACAAATCTTCTCTTCACTAAATAGATGTTGTGCTGCTAGGAATGAGAGGACTGCATGCTCTACTTCTATCTTGACCCCATAAGTGTGCGTACAGGGTGTGCTGGATGGGCCTGGGCACACTCTGATCACCCCATGCACATTAGCATTATCACTCTGTGTGCCAGTGTGAAGATGGGAAAGATCTCCATGTTACCGGCTCTGCCATCAGGGAAGTGCTTACGCACTTTTCTTTCAATGTGCCGGCAGGGAGATTGATCCTCCTGCCGGAGCCATATCTTTGTAGACACACATGTGTGCTTGAGCTTTATAGTGCCTACCCTAATGCAATAGGCTGTGCACACCTATGCTTGACCCTATGCCCATGCCACATAAAATGAATTGCCCAATGTGCAAAAGGAAAATAGTTAAACATCATTAACCTCCCTGGCGGTATGACTGAGTCTGGAATTTATTGCTGAAAGCGGTACGATTATTTTGCATGGAAATTTGGCGTTTTATATTGTAGGCCTGTAATTCTTAGGAATAACTCACTTAAATCTGTCCAAACAACAGTCTAGTAGACATCCCAGGTATGATAAAGTTTGAAAAATGAAATCATAAATTATAATATAATAAATAACTAAAAATAATTATCAAAAATAATAATATAATAGTATATAAAATTTATTCAATAATGTAATCAAACCAAAAACGCAGAAATTTGCTCAGTTGCAGAATTGTCGCTGTCGTCACTTTCAGTTTCTGATTATAAATTTCCTCAAAAATCAGTATCACTCAATTCTGCAAATGATTCTTATTTACTATCGGTGTTTTCTAGCTGATCAAAAACCACTTTTGACGTAAAGGGACACTTTTTGGTTGCCATGGACATTCTCATGTTTCCAGGCAGAAAGAATGACATTTATTATATAAAAGTGCATGCAGGGCACTGGGCAAACCACTAGGGACAAAGGGAATGTGTAATGATTTCATACAGTAATGTAATCTATAAGATTACAGTGTACTGTATGTATAGTGTGTGTTTCACTTTTTGAATTTCCCGCCGGTCTCCGTACCCATGCGACGCGACGCTCGCAGGGAACGGAGCCCGGCACACAGAGGCATTGGAGCGGCGGACACAGCTCACAGACACGGCAGGGGACATCGCTGGATCCAGGGGACAAGGTGAGTAGCGCTGCCTGGATCCAGCGATGCAATCCCATGTGTGGCTCGGGGTTACCGCTCTTGGTACTGAAAATCCACCCCGAGCCACACTCGGGAATACCGCCAGGGAGGTTAAATACACAAGAGAAACCCTTCTTAAAGTTATTAATAACATTAAAGATATCAAAGCATAACACTTGGAATTATGCTTACTTGCATTTGTGTGCTAGAGCTATGGAAAACAAGAAGGACATGTCTGGTTCAGCCTGAAGAAGGCATAATCTGCAGACAGAGGATCCATTGTATAGTGCTGACAGTCTCCCAACAGAATCTCTGCACACTGTCCTTGGTTGCTAGGACACTGTCAGCTACATAGCATCATGGTTTGCTAGGATGCTGTCAGGTGTGCAGCTGACAGCATCCTAGCAACCAATGACTAAAGAACAAGTCAACTACAGGCTGGGGTTTCCTGTCATGAACCAATTATAGCAATTGTTGTATTTGAGTAATGACATCAGCTAAAATGTTCTGCCCTTTGTTTACATGTAGATATCAGCTAGGGAATATCCCAACTGGCAGCTGAATGGAGCCAGGGAATGCGTCATAAGATGTTAGGTTTTTGCATCTTTTCGCCATAGCTGAGACAATGTGGCGCATCCAAGGACTATCTGAATTTGTTGCATGTGTCGGAACTCTTAACAAAACTGTTGCAAAGCTTTCATGAACTAGGTGCAAGAAGTTTTAAAGGAACCATACCATCAGGAAAGTCCCACAAAAGCTTTATTGAATCATCCTTTACATTGTTACTCTGAGCCCTGTCCAGGAATATTGTGAATTCAACTGTTCTCCATCAGTGATCATTGTCATAGCTGTGGTTTTATGGTCTCAGAGGGGAAGACGCAGAGCTTGGCAGACTGACTGACCTGCTCTGCCTACACATCACTCTTTGGCAGAAACAATGTGACTAATACTTAGGGTTGCCACCTCATCCCTTTAAACCCGAACACATATGAATTACACAGGTTCTGAGGCCAATTGAATGCAGATAAGGCACCAAGTGAGTTTAATTGCCACCTTAATCAGCCTCAGAGCCTGTGTAATTTGTGTGTTCGGTTTTAAAGGGATGAGGTGGCAACCCTACTAAAACTGGCATGGTGAAGAGAAGGATGGGTTCAGTTCTACAATTTTAAGTAATTATGCATGGGGAGAATCTTAATAAAGGACTTCTTCATTTAACCTATAGTTAAAGGGATACCAGATAGAGATATCAAAAACATTGAAGAGGTACTGTAAAATTTTTTGATCATCCGCAAGAAGCATGTGATTGGCTAGATGGACTGCCGTGAACCTCAGGGCCTATGCTTCACTCTGCAGGGCGGGAGAAATACCCTGCGTGTTGGCACCTGTTGTGCCCAAAGGTTTTTGACATCCTTGGCAGACTAGGGGCACCCTGTGGCCTTTCCATCTTACAATTGTACTTTTCACTGTTCAATTCTCTCATCTTTATCCGCAATGGATTTTATAAGGCCCTGTAGAGCATGTAAAACTGTTAATGAGGGCGGCCACCAGAGGGAGCTCTGACGCTATATGTTCCTTAAGTTATAGCAGCATATCTCCAGGATGTCACTATCGTTTATTCTCAGCCTTATACTGAGCTCCAGTTTACACACTTTTTCCACCTTACATTTCTTTTCACCCTGCATCCTGGACAGGAGTTGCGGAGGACACCAGGGATGGGTTTCTCCACAAGACAGACTAGTGGGTCATTCGGACCACTCCACGCACCGTGTTTTGGTTTTTCAGTTGGAAGGGACAAAGCCGCATATCGGGTTATGTTTTTTTTGGTTTGTTTTTTTGGTTTTGGTTCCGATATAACGGCAGGGAAGTATACACAGAGCTCAGCATTCTACCCCCCCTATTTGACTCCCTCTGAGGCATGTCAGTGGATCCTATGGAGACCATACTGGGACTACAGGAACTTCTGGTTTAAAATGGGACATCCGGCAGCAATACCTGTCTTGACCCCCCCTAATGGCTAGCTCTGTTAAGATTTTATCTTGGAATATTAGGGGGCTTAATGACAAATATAAAAGGGCAGCGGTTTTTCAATACCTGAAACAAATTAAACCTCATGTTATTATGTTACAGGAGACGCACATGGATGGTGGTAGGGTACTAGCCTTGCGCAGACCGTGGATCCAGCGGGCCTTTCACGCCACCTACTCCACGTTTTCTAGAGGTGTATCAATCTTGATTAGCAGGGCAGTCCCCTGCACCATACATCAGGTCTTGTCCGATCCTGAGGGGAGGTACGTGGCAGTGGAACTAGATATTTGCTATAAAAGACTGGTTTTGATCAATGTCTATGTGCCTCCGCCATTTAAAATACAAATGTTATATGATATGCATGTTAAACTTGCACCATTTGCACAATGGCCATGGGTTATGTTGGGGGACTTCAACGCCACATTAGATGCGTTGGACTCCTCCAACCCGAACAGGGAGGGCTCGGTGGAACTGGAATCATGGCTTTCAGTGTCAAGATTGACGAAGCTATGGCGGTGGAAGCATCCTAAGGAGAGGAGTTACTCCCACTTATCCTCATCCCATCGCTCCTCAGCCAGAATTGATCTGGTTTTGGGTAGCGAAGGTGTGCTATCATGGGTCCAGGAGGTGGAGTACTTGGCGGGAGGCATGTCTGACCATTCCCCGGCCTTGCTCACCTTAACAGTGGGGAGAAGAGGGAGGGGTGGCTGGAGGATCTCATCAGAGTGGATACAAAATGAGACAGTCCAAAACCATCTACAAAAGGCAGTATCAACATATTGGGAGACCAACACGGACTCGGCCTCCCCGAGCATACTTTGGGATGCCTTCAAGGCAGTAGCAAGGGGCGAGTGTATTTCTGCCATTAAAGAAGCGAGGAAGGATCAAGGGAATGAACTCCAATTATTGAGGGAGAGAGAGGCAAGGAAGGCGAGGAAATATGCAGCAGACCCAAATTCGGAATCATACACAGCCCTTCAGGAAGCAAAAAGGAGGCTATCGCTGTACCTATCAGATATGGCACGAGTAGAATTAAAAGATAGAGCCCACTCTTTATTCATGGAGGGTGACAAGAATGGCAAGCTCCTGGCTAGGCTGGTTGCGGATTCTTATGCCACCCTGAGTATCCCGGTTATAAAAAATGGGATGGGAGAGCTAATCACTAACCCTGAGGGTATTATGGAGGTCTTCTCTGAGTTTTTAGACACCTTTACGCCCCCATACCACCATATGATGTCACAGTGTTGGAATCCAGGTTAGATAGTTTAAACATCCCTCAACTAACGGCGGAGGATAGGGAAGTCATGAACGCCCCTGTGACACTTAAAGAAATAGAGGCAGCCATCTACTCCTTCCCTCCCAATAAAGCTCCGGGACCCGATGGTTTCCCCATTGATTTCTATAAATTGCATATAGAACAGGTGGCTCCTAGAATAAAATGGCTCTTTGACCAATGTTTTGAAAACGGTAGCCTCCCCCCCTCCATGATGGAGGCCTATATGGTATTAATATTGAAACCTGGAAAGGATCCATTGTACTGCTCATCATATCACCCAATTGCCCTCCTGAACACGGATCTCAAGATCCTAACTAAGGTCCTGTCATCTAGGCTTGCGGGAACCATCTCCTCCCTGGTCAGTTTAGACCAGATGGGGTTTATCCCGGTAAAGTCTACAGACACGAACTTACGCAGGCTGTTTACTCACCTTCAGCTCCCTCCCCCGGATCCACCAACTAGAATCGTGGTCTCCATCGATATTGAGAAGGCCTTCGATTCAGTGGACTGGTGCTATATGGGCAAGGTCCTGGAATGCATGGGCTTTGGTCCAGTGTTCAGGAAATGGGTGACTATGCTGTACAGTGCCCCCAGGACGGCAGTTAGGCTGGGAAATGCGATCTCCCCCCTTTTCGACATAGGAAGGGGGACCAGACAGGGATGCCCTCTGTCCCCCTTCCTATTTGCACTAGTTATGGAACCAGTGGCAATAGCGCTCAGATCATCCCCAGATATTCAGACCATCAAGGTTGGGACTATAAGGGAGTGTCTGGCATTATACGCCGATGACCTGCTTCTGTTCTTGGAGGACCCAGTCAACTCCCTGCGCAGTGCACTTAGTATCTTAAATGAGTTTACGCAATATTCTGGCCTTAAAATTAACTGGACCAAATCTTCCATTCTGCCCATAGATGAGGGGGCGAGAGTGAGGGCGGATCCGGATTTACCATTGAAGTGGGACACCACTCTTACGTATCTGGGGGTAAAGGTTACCGCTGATGTGAAAGAGTATTATAGACTAAATCTCCTACCATTGATTCCCATGGTTAAACAGAAAACTGCTGCTTGGCAGAGAATCCCCTTGTCTCTGTTAGGGAGAATAAACTTGATAAAAATGAAAATGGGGGGAACTGTGTTTTTCTTTTTTTTTTTTTTTTTGGGTTGTTGGTATGCTAGTTAGCACACCTTTGTCTAGGTAGCAGATGTGATGCGGACCTTGATGGTCTGTGGGAGGCCTAGAAGGATAGGCTCTTCCCAAGGATCTGTATGTATGGTTTTCTATGTGTGTTGCAAAACTTTCAATAAAAATAAATTATAAAAAAAAAAAAAACATTGAAGAGCTAGGGAGTCCTATAATGATTTTGTCACCTAGCCCTGATATTTGCAGATTTTCACTTCAATAATTTTTTTAATTGACTGTGCAATCTGCTTGATTGTTGTATTCTTATAAAAAGTACCTTGAATTCAGTTGCAGAATTGAATAATAAACATGATGGAAAATTGCAATAACATTAAGGGGAAAAAAACTTTTGGACAAACAAGCATATAATCTTATAATTAAAACAATAAAATTGTTTTCTTAAGCAAATTGCATTCCAAACATCTGGCTGGTAATATGAAGTAAATGACTATATAATCATACAATACGTATCTAGCACAAGTGCCAAACTGAACAACAGTAACATGTTATAAGTAGGGTTGCACCAATACCCGTATCGGTGCAGATACTGAGTACTTGCACAAGTACTCATGCAAATGCTCTGATACTTGCAACCGACAACTTTGCAGTGCAATTTGAGCCCATACAAAATGAATGGGCTCAAATCGCACTACAAAAATGCGATTTCCCTCACCACTCCTGTGTGAACCCAGGCTTGTCATAGTGACTTCAGTTTGAGTTCATACAGGAGCGCTGCGGGAAACCTCATGCGATTCAGACAGGAATCACACCACATTCCAGTTCAAATAGCATGGGAATCTTTGTGGTGCGATTTGAGCCCGTTCATTTTGATTGGGCTTAAAGGTATCGGTGCGGTTCCTTTGTTTATTTTTCATGCTTTAGGTGTTTTTTAAACTTTACAACACGCAGCTCTTTATTGTGGTTTGTTTGTTTTTTGGTTACTGGTTTGCGTGAGTTTGAAACCTTTGGTTCCTATGTTTTCTATCACTTGACTGGAAGTATCGGTACTTGTACTTGCCAGTAAAAAAACGGTATCGGTGCAACCCTAGTTATGCAAATAGTCATGATCGGGGCTGCTGTTAGAAATCACGGGGTCCCGTACAAGCTACCTGACAGGGCCCCCCCAAAAGTAACAAATCGCTAAAATGCCATGGTCGCAACGGTATGCTTTGCAGCCATGGCAGAAATTATAGCCTTGCTACTGCCGCCTCCTGACACCTGTTGTGATTTTTTTTTACTTTTTCAATTGCTGAATGGCGATTTTAAATTGTGAGACTGCATTGCAATTGTGAGCCAAGTATTTGGCTTCAAGGTGCAGAGTGGCCCCATTGAACTCAATGAGAAAATTAACAGGTGGTGCTGACTATCAAACTCTGCAGCCTGCGTTAAAAATGCAGCAGCTGTGAAGTAAAGCACCACAACCATGGCATGCAAACAGCCTTGTCGGACTAAAAGGTCTGCCGACCATCTTCCGATCAGCGTTCTCAGCCAATGGCTGAGAGCGCTGACTGGAGTGTTCTGCCGGGGGGCCTCCCCCTGTCAAAACACAATAGAACATCAGGGGAGATCACCATACTAACATGTGTGTTAGTGCAGTGGCTCTGACCTGAGGTGTCAGTTTTTTTCTTGCTCAGCCCGCTGGGTTGAATGGAAAAAAGACAGTAGTGTATACAAGGCATTAGGCTGCGTTCGCATTTGATGTTTTCTGGGTGTACGACAAAGTGCACAGGTAATGGGAGTTTTGCAGTGCATTTTGGAAATGCACTGCAAATGCGCATAGCACTTGTGGTGCCATTAATTATTAATGACACCCTAAATGCAATTAGCAGACCTGTGTTTTGTCATGTGGCAAAGCTGCATGCCTTAAAAGGTACTAGAGCCTCTGTAATGTGTTTGTCACACATATGGCAGCTCATTCAAGTGAATGGGCTATCCTATGTGCAAAAAATAAGCAAAAAAATGTGAAAAAGGCGTGCAGGAACGTGTGTTCTCCTACAAGGCAAAGTATAAAAGGGGGCCTTAGGGGTGGTATATAGAAAAGGCTGGGCAGAGAGGTCTGTCAGCAAGAGAGAGAGATCTGTCTACCGGCTCCTAGCTCAGCACTGGAGAGGCAGCTACCTGTAGTTCTAGGCTGGCTCCAGGTATATTCACCCCCTCTCCAAAATCATGAAGATTCTTTTACTTCACTCCAGCAGCAACCCCCCCACCCCCACACTCACCCCCTCCAGCAGAAGCACTGCTTCATCCAAACCCTGGAGTTCACTATGAAGCACTGAGAGCATGATCTGGAGGAAGGGGGAGCAAGCTTCGTGCTCATTCATCACCACTGGCAGGAGATAGCACTGCTGAGTGCCGACTACGGGCCGGGGGGAGACAGAGGAGGAGTTTCAGGACCCACAGAGGCACAGGCAGGCGGATCCCTCTGCAGAGCTGCTGGAGGGAGAAAGCTGGTAGAGTTGCAGGGGATCCATAGGTGTTACAAAGCAGTACAGCCAGCTCACCTCTCCTGCAGGTTCCCCAGGCCCCTCTTCTGAAGTGGCAGAACTCGGGCTCCCTACAGGAGGGCTAGCTGTACAACCCTATCAGTGGCCCTGCTCATGATGCCTAATATCCCTCTCCTAGCAATATTTAGGAACAAAATGAACGACTGGAATCAAATTTGAGAGTGGACACAAGCAGTGCTGTCTTAATGCATGGGCACCCCTGGGCACTGCCCATGGGCCCCAAGTGCATGGGGGCCCCATGATAATCTTGCATTACATCATACTTTCCAACTATCCTGGATTTGCCAGGATAGTCACGCTTTTTACTAAGATGTCCCGGGATGGCTGTGTCCCGGACAGTGTCCCAGAACCCGTACTGTGTCCTCCTGCCTCCCCCTGTACTGTGCCCTTATGCCTGCCCCATACTGTGTTCTTTGGGTTGATTAGTTTTTGATTTATGGCATTTTTTTATTGTTTAAAATCAATTTTATTGAAAGTGCTAAGAAATATATGCTTAATTATATTAACTATTTATACTTTAATTGGGGCAAGCTGGTAGGGGGCCCCAGTGCATTACTTTGCCCAGGGGCCCATGATGCTATTAACCTCCCTGGCGGTATGACTGAGTCTGGAATTTATTGCTGAAAGGGGTAATGGTTTTCTGCATGGAGATATGGCGTTATGTACTATAGGCCTGCAATGGTTAGTAATCCCTGGCGGTATGATTATGTCTGATTTTTGGTGCTGAAAGCGGTACAATTATTTTGCATTTATTCAATAATGTAATCAAACCAAAAACGCAGAAATTTGCTCAGTTGCAGAATTGTCGCTGTCGTCACTTTCAGTTTCTGATGATAAATTTCCCCAAAAATCAGTATCACTCAATTCTGCAAATGATTCTTATTTACTATCACTGTTTTCTAGCTGATCAAAGACCACTTTTGACGCAAAGGGACATTTTTTGGTTGCTATGGACATTGTCATGTTTCCAGGCAGAAAGAATGACATTTATTATATAAAAGTGCATGCAGGGCTCTGGGCAAACCACTAGGGACAAAGGGGATGTGTAATGACTTCATACAGCAATGTAATCTATAAGATTACAGTGTACTGTATGTACTGTGTGTGTTTCACTTTTTGAATTTCCCGCCGGTCTCCGCCCCCGTGCGACGCGACGCTCGCAGGGAACGGAGCCCGGAGGCACACAGAGGCATCGGAGCTGCGGACACAGCCCGCAGACACGCTGACACCACGGGAGGACATCGCTGGATCCAGGGGACAAGGTAAGTAACATTGCCTGGATCCAGCGATGCAAGCCCGAGTGTGGCTCGGGGTTACCGCTTTAGGTACTGAAAATCCACCCCGAGCCACACTCGGGAATACCGCTAAGGAGGTTAAGATGGCCCTGGACACAAGGTATAAGTTAAGGATATTTTCCAGCATATACATATTCTTATGAAGCAGTATATCATCCTTCCAATAACATACATAGAAACCGGGCTGCAATGTGCAGGTTATGAAATGCTGCGAATATTAAATGACAATTATATCCATTCAATGATAAAGTCCACTGGTATTCCCATTGTGAACAGTGTTAGTTTATTTTAAAGACCAATTGCTTGTGCTCTTTATAACATTAAGTCAAAAGTGCTCCACTTCCAATGTGCTTCAAATCCCCACATGGGCAGACACTCACCAGATAGTATGGACCCGCTATCCCTAGCTGGGTCACTATGCGCACATCATGTCCAGCTTTCTGCTTTGCTTTCCTCCAGGGGCCACAGCCTGGGCCCAAGCTGGTGGCAGGTGATTAGTAAGTGATCGCCACCCCCCCCCCATGTGTCTAACCAGAAGAAAAGGCTATCCCCAGTTTGGATGGAGGAACTTATTGGAGGACAATACCCAAAGGGCACATAGTGACCAGGAGCGCATGAGCGCCGCCCCCCATATCCATGCGCCTGTCCCCTCGCAGGATGCCGGATGCATGAAATCCAATGGAGGGGGTGTTTTTTGAAGCACCTGATTAGAGCCAGAAGCTCTTATAGGCTTCAAAATATGGTGGGCTCGGGGCGCAGAGAATGCGAACTGAGGCCTCGCATGTGTGTTACAATAGCAGATTAATATTCACTATTGTTACACTGATCCTCTTGCCGGCCAACCAGGAAGCGGGTCTCAGATCAATCACCTGATTGTCTGAAAGGACAGGCGATCCTATTGGAGGCCTAGGTGGAGGGGAGGAGACGCACGGCTGCCGTGATAGAGGAAAGGGCATAGGAGCCGCTGCCCGCTGCCGATGCCTGCTGCCACTGCCCGCTGCCGATGCTCAATGCCCCCTGTCCGATGGGGGGGTGGTTGAGATGCCGCCGGCTGCCAGGGAGTGGTTGTTTCCTGCCCCCCCCCAAAAAAATCACCAGCCTCCACTGGTAGTGACCCAGCTAGGAATAGCGGATTCATGCACTTGGTCCTTAAAATAAGCTAACAATGTGGGAATACCAGTGGACTTTATCATTGAATGGACATATTGTTATTTAATATTTGCAGCATTTCATAACCTACACATTGCAGCGCAGTTTCTAAGTTTGTTAATTGATTAATATTTATGTGTTTAAGGTATCAGATTTTGGCAAACTACAGCAGCACACTTCCATCATCTTTTATGGTTATGCGCTGTCACATTGGTTTGTTTGTTTTTGTTTTTTTTTAGTTTGTTACAGTTCCGTGGCGCATAGTACACTTTGTATATTTTACAATATATCATCCTTAAAACAAAACACAAATCACTAACCTCTGAAGGAGGTGTGGGGTAATTCATTTTCAAAGTTTTCACACGAAGCACTGAAGTGATCAAAAATATTCTCTCTGTGGCTTAGCTCCTCCTGCTCCCCTTCTCCTTGTTTAAAAGCTTATTTACTGATTGTTAAGAATATATAAATAGGTAAATGTCCATAGCCTGCCCATAGGTTTACTGCAAAGCTGAACTCCAGACATGCATCCAGATATATACTTTATACTGTATGTGTGAATTGCCTTACTTACTAAAAGATTTGTATTTTAGTTACTAAAAGTCTTGTAAAGCAAGCATCCTATATATTGATCACTGGAAAACATGCAGACCTGGAGTCCAAAAATATCGGAAAAGGCTTCACAGATGCCTTCTTGCTCCCAACAGGCTTTCAAACGTAGGTCAAAGCATGCATGAACATTACGTGAAAGTGAGACATATTGGGTAAATTGGAATTGAATACCAATAGTGAGAAGAATCAGTAGAATGGTAAAGTGGGATTTTTTTGTATTCTGTTGAATATATACTGTATATCTGTACTGTACTGATCTATGCAAGCTCCAGAGTGTGTTACAATTCATGAAGCCGCATTGTCTGGATTCCTAAATAAATTGTGTACTAATCAGACAAATCAACAGCTTCAAAAATGTGTTGAATCCGTGATTCTTCTGATTCAATAATCACTAGTAATCATGCAGAGTAAACAATATAACAGGTGCAGTCTTGTGGTGCTTACTTATACCGCATGTGCATTAGAATGCGTGTCTGCCTTAGAAGTAAATGAGGCTGTAATGAATTTCGTAAAGTGTGTCTGAGTACTGTCATGATACTTCTGTCAGATATATGTGTTCACTTTTGAGCAAGTATCCTTAGAGGTAATGTCCAAAACCATGTACCATTCATGAACTGCCCTGAAGAATGTAGAGATGCACATACCGCGCACTTCAGTTAATAAAACATCCCTTCTGTTCTGTAAGCAAATCATGTATTCATTTAAAATGTACATTTTAGAAGATACACCTATGACTTACCTCATCAGAAATTTGGCCTCCAAATGTAACCCAAGTTCCTGAAATAAAAATAAATATAATTGTAAATTATATGTTATCACTTTTGTAGTCACATTCAACGTGGTGAAAAAAAGAACAGTATTTTGCTAATAAACCTAGATAGTGAGATCTGCAATATGTAATTCTGATCCCATTCTGTGCTACTAAAACAGTCTTAGTCTAATCAACAACTGTATGAATAAAAAATTAGCCCTATGAAGAATTTCGTATGAAAATGTCTCCATATGCCTTATATTCACTTGGGGTAACCCCTCCTTGACATACCTAGCTATCCAGTTTCCAACCTATTGCTCACAAGTCTACACTTGCAATTATGCCCCTTTGTGTCCACATTCTAAGTCGACTTGCTACGCTGGGATCTTACCACCTTTTCCTGGATGGATCAAGTCAGTATATTGAAAATTAACATCCTGCCACGTGTACTTTTTTACCTCCAAATGGTGCCCATATCTCTGCCCAGATCCTTTTTCTCCACCCCCAACAGTCTGTTCTTGAAGTTTGTCTGGCATGGACGGAATCCCCGGATTGCCCTACGTACCCTGCAACAGCCTAAAAGGCTGGGGGAGCTGGGGGTGCTCCCTATGCGAAGATATTATGAGGCAATAGCGCTACAAAGGATTTTGGATTGGCATCACCACATATCTACAAAATCCTGAGTCCCACTGGAGAAATTTTTAGATGGATGTAACCTGGCTCATGTCCCATGGCTTCCCCGGGCTTCCCATGGTCTCTCTGATTTTGTGTCTCCTCTCTCCGTCCAGGTGCTGAGATTGTGGGATGCCTTGAATGCCCAAGGGAAATTGTCCCCATCTGGCTCCCCACTATCACCCCTGTGTGGCTTCCCCTGGTTTGCTCTGGGGGAGCACATCTCCTTCTTCTGCACATGGGCAGGGGATGGGGAGGCACTGTGTGGGAGATTCATTCATGAACATGGTCTGGTATTGCTGGAATGGCTTTGATCCCAATTTGGTAGATTCCCGATTGACAAGTGGCATTACGGACACTTGTGCCATTTCATTCACAGCTTGCCTCATACCATTAGACCCCCACCCTCCCTGACCTCATCCGAAAAACTGTGTATGTCTGTAGACCCAGTTCCCCACTCCATCTCGGTACTTTATGAGCTGTTACAGTCGATTGAATATAGAGACAGGCCAGTCTATGTACGGGAATGGGAAAGGGACCTGCGGCACAATTTTACAGAGACTCAGCTGGATCAGTTATTTAGACTGACCCATAAAAGTACAGTAGATACTAAGATGCAGGAAAACAGCTTTCAAAATATTATCCCAGTGGGCTAGGATCTACCCGGCAGTCTCTGATGTCTGCCGGAGGGGCTATGGACTTTGTGGCACCTTCCTACATATATGGTGGAAGTGCCCGTGACTCCGGCCCTTCTGGATGGACATCAGAGCTCAAATTAAAATAATATTAGACATTGACATGAGAGATTCTCCGATGGAGTTCCTCTTACATGTACCTACCATTCCTCTTAGCCGGTATTGCAAATCGGTCTTGCTGCACCTTTTGAATGCTGCTAGGCGCCTAATCCCAGTACATTGGAAATCGACACATATTCGTCATGACTGGGTTCGTTTAGTTAACACAATAATGGCAGTGGAGGAGTGGGTGGCAAAATGCAAAGACAGGTATGAAAAATTTTACAGTCTTTATTTATTCATTATACGTCTAAAGATAACCAGGTACCGCAGTCTAATGTTGCTAGACACTGAAGCCTTGACATGGCTCGCCAGAGACTTCCTTGTAACCGCACTCTCATTTATTGTTGTTCAGATTGAGATGTAATGCTGCAGACTTCCGGAATGAATGCACTAATGATAATATTACCTGTGAAATAGTGCTGATGGGACTTATTCTTTTCCTTTCTCTCTTTTTTGTTTTTGGGGTTTTTATGTGATTTTTTTTGTGTGTTTTTTTTTGTCCCTCTTGATGGGTCTGTGGCCTCTTGGTACCATGGCTCTAATACTTTAGGATTAATACTCTTTAGGATACAGCCATGGATTGGTGCATTAGCTCATGCACTTGCCCTATGCCCTTGTAAGGCACATATTAGAAATGGTCATATGCTATGCACTGTTGATTGCGCCAATGTGATTTCTGATGTTACTGACTCATGTGTGATTGGGGGCTTACCACCCCTATTGTATGTTCTTCCTAACTTCCTGATTGTTACATGCCCTTTTTATTCTTTGAAATTCAAAATAAAGATTATATAAAAAAATAGACCTCCAGCAAAAATAGACCCCCCAGCAACAATGGACCACCTACAACAAAATACCACCCCCTGCTGCAGCAACAATAGACCCCCGGCAGCAATAACAGATCTTTCATCAGCCAGCAATAACAGGCCCCTTCCTAAACAGTAGATCCCTCCCAGCAACAGCTGACCCCCCAGCAACATAAGACCCACCCCAGCAACCATAGATCCCCTGCAAGCAACAATGGACTTCCCAGCAACAACAGACCCCCCTGCTAACATAGATCCCTTCTAGTGACAATAGATCCCCCAGCAGCCAGCATCAATAGCCCTTCAGTACACCCCAGCACCCCTTGCCATTACATACACTCAGTCCTGGAGGTGCCGGAACTGTGTTCCTCCGCGTTCCCACTGAAAAAAAGCCCTGGTTATATAATTTTATCCTTGACTAACTCTATAGTCTCCTTAACAACAGTTACTAAACTCTTGCAAGATTTTTGCCAAATTTCATCATCTGTTTTTTCATGGGCACAGAACGCAACTATTAAATACTTGGGCATTAAACTATCTACCCCAAATTCATCCTTACTCTGGATCATCTATGAAGCCCTCCTACAGGCTTTACTCGAACAAACTCAAGATCTTGCCAAACTCCAAGACTCCTGAGCAGGTAGAGCCACAGTTACAAAAATGACATTAATACCAACCAGCCTATACTTCTAAACTCTTCTTATCCCTCTGACAACCTCCTATCTCTTTGATTTCCAAATCAAAAGTTATACTTGACTCTCACCTACTACATTTGGAGCAAGAACAGATCCTTGTTTAAAAATAACACCCTCTTCAGATGCAAATCTACAACATGAATGGGAGTACCCAACCTCATACTATATCATCACACAGTGATTGAATTTAAATCCTGGTGGTCCCTAATGGGAAAAAAACAATGGACATGTATTGAACCGTTAATGCTTATGCCTGGCCTCCCTACTCCAATATCCTTGTATCTTACCTTTAAAGTGGCTGTTACTTCCTGGAATTACATTCGTTCTATTCACTCATACTATTGCTTCCCCTATGCTCCCTGGGGCTCTTCACTGATAACTTATCTCTATCCCTTGAGCTGATATCACAATACCATTGGAAGTTCTCTCACATATCGAAGACGAATCCAAATTGAGTAATGCAGGCTCCTATTTTTACCATATGTTTACAGCTCCCATATGATGAGAAAAAAATGCAGTCTATGAGGTTGTTTAAAACTGAACTTTTACATTCATTTCATGATTTTCGGTGGTTTACCATAAGTTCAATCCTTCTTAAAGCTAATTGCAATTGCACTTTGAAAAACACCAGCCTAGCATTTCTGGCCGTGGCCATCTTGATTAAGGACAGATGATTCATGTAGCATTGACTTCCTGGAATCTTTCTCTCCTTAGCCCAGGCACACAGGCAGGAGGGTGTGATTAGCTGAGAAAACCCATCTTCCCCTCCAGAAGACTGCTAGGATGTATGACATCATTTGCTTAGGCAAGAAACCAGTAAAAAACTTGTTTAAAACAAGTAAATATGATATACTTCCCTATCTATTGACTAAGGCTCGCAGCATAAGGATTAAAGATAGTCAATGTTGATTGAGAGAGTGAAGTTCCACTTTAACATGGCCAGCAGCATGGGAAAACCTTTCCATAATCACTGCTCCACTGCTTTTTGATGGTCTTAGAAGCAAGGCCAATATCCTTTTAGAACATAGCTTTATGTAATTAAGTATTACTGATATAGCGATAATAATTAAATCCAAGCTTCAGGGCAATAGCACACCCCAAACACATATATATACAGGAATTGTTTTGAATTTTTTGCCCAGCAAGTTCCCAGATTTTCATAGCCTGCCCTCGCTTATCTCTACTGCAGTTGGCCAATACAGTTTGATCGCCTCCCTCCCAAAGCTTATGATTGGACAGTGAAATAGTAGCAGCAGATTGTTTAAAGGATTTCTATCCAGAGCAGTAGATCGCTACACTACAAAAAATAAGAATGACAGCTCTGCAGTGTGCACCTTTGAAGCAAGTCAGCAAAGGTAGCTCTCAAATTTCTCCTCTGAAAGGTTCCCTTTAATCTTCAGGGTGCCAGGAAACCCTAACAAGCCAGATCATTCACAGACAGGTTTTATAGGAAGTAATTCAAAAATCATCTCGGAAGCTTTAATTTTAAAGATGCCGCCTTGCTATTAATAAAATATACAGTAAGGATATAGTACAGGCACCGGATGTATGCTAGGTTTAGTCATTCATTAGTGAGAAGTCTAGACACTAAGAGTTACATTGGACTTTGCAGGATTTGTTCATGTCCCATCTTTCTCAGAAGTTGCTTTCCTCAACTCATGCCTATATATAACAGCAAATGGAGTATATAAAAATATCTATCTATAATTGCCGCACACAGTCATTACAGCTTCTCACCTTATAAACGTGTTCACACAAACAAATTAGAAATGATCCCACATTGACTAAAAAGTGTGTCTGACTCTTTTAGTAGAACTCTGATTAAAATGTAAATTAATTTCAGGTCTACTGCATTTTCAGCAGTAATCTATTTATAGAAATACTCCAAATGAAAAGAGCCAGTTAGCAGAAACTGTGCATTTATTATAGGTATGGACCATATAAGCTATGTCTTTGTGCAGTAAATTATTACTTTCACTATAAGGTACAACCAATCTAAAACAAAACAAAAAATGTTATTTGCAGAACAGAACATCTCATTGTTAATTGAAGCCATTTTATGAGTGTTTCACAGAACTCAATTAATGCAAGTGATTATCATGAAGTTGCTGTTCTTTAAAAAGCATTGTTCTACTACTATCAGCTTTCAGTTTTCTGTTACTCAAATATGTAGCTAATCTTAATAATAATATTATTTTAATTGTAAAAAGGAATATAAAGACAGATGGATTTCAGTTGTATTTCTCCTGCAAGGTCAGCATGCCATGTCATCATCAACTGAACTATATACGGTGTACAGTATATATATATATATATTTTTTTTTTGCACATGTAAAAAAGGCCAGATCAGCTAGTTTTGGGAGTTGGGTGCCAGTAGCATTCAGCCAGGATTATTAACTCTCCTCTACTCTATCTTAGCCAAAGGAGAGCTGTGAATGACCTCTGCTGTGTGCAGCCAAATCAGCAATAACAAAAAAAAAAAAAAAAAAATCATAAATTCCTTCGAAAATAATAATACTTTTAATAAAATACATAAAAAAGAAATTGCAAGTGAGAATTGTACACTCTGGAGCAACCTAGGCAAGGAAATGACCCCTATATTATAAGGGAAAGGTTCCAAATATCTTGGAAAAAGTGGGGCTCAGACCACTGGATTCATAGTGTAGCTTTTTTTTGCAACACAAGATGCCAGCTGATGCCCAGTGCCATCTGGAGTTGCACTGTCCAGACACTGTACAAAGCTTGTGGCAAATGTCTCCCAATAATACATTCTCATTTCTATTTCAAGATACCACCTGTCTCATTCTTCCTCTTATATTGTGTGCTAGCTACACTGCTTACATGCTATATAAGAAGAATATCTGTACCCAAATACTGCAATATTCACATAAAGGTACCTAAATTCCCATTAGTAATTGTAAATGTAGATAAAGTAGTTGGGAATTTTGAGGTACCAAACAATTGTCTCAATACATATTATTTATACAATTAAGTGCTTTTATTTCTGAATTACATAAAAACAGAAATTGCAAAGTATAAAAAAATGTGGTACACT
>BLSH010297482.1:324202-361036 GCA_018402905.1 Glandirana rugosa | reverse complement strand
TCATTACATGCAAAGCAAGATAGTTCAAGCCGTGATTTGTCATAATTGTGATGATTATGGCTTACAGCTCATGAAAACCCCAAATCCACAATCTCAGAAAATTAGAATATTGTGAAAAGGTGCAATATTCGAGGCTCAAAGTGTCCCACTCTAATCATCTAATTAAGCCATAACACCTGCAAAGGGTTCCTGAGCCTTTAAGGCCTCATACACACGGACGTTTTTTGACGCTGGCGTTTTCTGACGTTTTTTGCAGCTCTCCATGTTAGTCAATGGCCCCATAAAAACTTCGGTGTTTTTGAGCTGTAGATGACGTTGGCGTTAGTGAGCTGAAACTAGAACCCACAGCCATCGCGTTCTGAGGCTGTAACGTTTTGGCATTTTTTGACGCCGACGCCACAATACGCCACAATATGCCAACAAACGCCAACAAACGCCACCTATTATTATACTGGCGTTTTCCGGCATTTTTTGACGCCAACGTTTTTAGGTTGAAAAATAGCAGAGGGATGATTTTTTTAAAAAAACGCCTATTGACGCCGACGCTCACTAACGCTCAAAAACGCCGATGCATAACGCCGAAAAAAGCCGACTTTTTTTCCTTGACGTCGGGCCCGACGTTTTGTTTATTTTTTTAGAAACGTCCGTGTGTATGAGGCCTAAATGGTCTCTCAGTCTGGTTCAGCAGGAATCACAATTATGGGAAAGACTGCTGACCTGACAGTTGTGCAGAAAACCATAATTGACCCCCTCCATAAGGAGGGAAAGCCTCAAAAGGTAATCGCAAAAGAAATTGGATGTTCCCAAAGTGCTGTATCAAAGCACATTAATAGAAAGTTATGTGGAAGGGAAAAGTGTGGAAGGAAAAGGTGCACAAGCAGCAGGGATGACCGCAGCCTGGAGAGGATTGTCAGGAAAAGGCCATTCAAAGGTGTTGGGGACTTTCACAAGGAGTGGACTGAGGCTGGAGTCAGTGCATCAAGAGCCACCACACACAGACGGATCCTGGACATGGGCTTCAAATGTTGTATTCCTCTTGTCAAGCCTCTCCTGAACAACAAACAACGTCAGAAGCGTCTGACCTGGGCTAAAGAAAAACAGACCTGGTCTGTAACTCAGTGGTCCAAAGTCCTCTTTTCTTATGAGAGCAAATTTTTCATCTCATTTGGAAACCAAGGACCCAGAGTATGGAGGAAGAATGGAGAGGCACACACTGCAAGATGCTTGAAGTCCAGTGTGAAGTTTCCACAGTCTGTGTTGACTTGGGGAGCCATGTCATCTGCTGGTGTTGGTCCACTGTGCTTCATTAAGTCCAGGGTCAACGCAGCCATCTACCAGGAGATTTTGGAGCACTTCATGCTTCCTTCCGCAGACTAGCTCTATGGGGATGCTGACTTCATTTTCCAGCAGGAATTGGCACCTGCCCACACTACCAAAAGCACCAAAACCTGGTTCAATGACCGTGGGATTACTGTGCTTGATTGGCCAGCAAACTCACATGACCTGAACCCCATAGAGAATCTATGGGGCATTGCCAAGAGAAAGATGAGAGACATGAGACCCAACAATGCAGAAGAGCTGAAGGACGCTATTGAAGCATCCTGGTCTTCCATAACACCTCAGCAGTGCCACAGGCTGATAGCTTCCATGCCACGCCGCATTGAGGCAGTAATTGCTGCAAAAGGGGCCCAAACCAAGTACTGAGTACATACGCATGCTTATACTTTTCAGAGGTCTGATATTGTTCTATGTACAATCCTTGTTTTATTGATTCCATGTAATATTCTAATTTTCTGAGATTGTGGATTTGGGGTTTTCATGAGCTGTAAGCCATAATCATCACAATTATGACAAATCACGGCTTGAACTATCTTGCTTTGCATGTAATGAGTCTATCTCATATATTAGTTTCACCTTTTAAGTTGCATTACTGAAATAAATGAACTTTTGCACGATATTCTAATTTTTCGAGTATCACCTGTATATATAAATATATATAAAACGAGGCAGACTTGATGTACCCCTTGGTCTTTTTTTCTGCCATCACTCTTCTATTTTCTATGTTTCAATGCATTGTAAGCAATTCTCATGACCTCATTGAATAAACCTAGGTGGAGCCCCTAAACCCTGTGAGAAATGGGCTGTCCACAGAGTACATCTACATTTTTAACAAATATTTGCAGAAAGAGGTTTGTTTTGCTGTAGCAATGCATTTTATACACAGCACAATTGAAATAATACTATGCAACTTTTGCTACCATGACAACATTTCATTCCCTTGCTACCTCCTCCTTGCAAAGAATCCTATTTTTGATTGCATGTAACCATATTTCTGAACACCTGTTTGGAATGCACAACTGACTGTCTATCTATACATAATCATTATGTAATTTGTGATTAACTGTTTCTATCTGTGTTTATACGTGATTAAGCTTGACATAAAAACATACAGTATACCCTAAAAGTACCCATACATTAAAGTGGATGTAAACCTTCACATATACCCAGTGACAGCCTCAGATGATAAATGGGGATGAAACAAATCACAATATACACCTTGGATATAAACTGGCTGAGGGTGTAGAAGTATAGGTTGGTAACTTTTGGTATAGTTATATTAGATATTCATGGGAACTGCTTACAGGCGGTCCCCTAGTTATGAACATCTGACTTATGAACGACTCCTACTTACAAACGGAGGGAGACAACAGGAAGTGAGAGGAAATCTCCCCCTAGGAAGGGAAATTCACTCCTGTAAGAGTTATTATGTGAAAAAGGGGTCTCCACTGATGCTTTATCACCAAGGTTTGTTTCCACAACACCTCAAAATTTTCAGAATCCAATTATCATTGGGACAGGAAGTGATATGAAATCTTCTGAACAGAAACATAGACAGCAAAACAAACATTACATGGGTGTTACCCCTTCCCTATGCTATCCAAAAAGCTTAAAAATATTTGTTTTGGCTGAAGCCACACTTAAAAAATGTACCTGTTCCGACTTACAAACAAATTCGACTTATGAACAAACCTACAGTCCCTATCTTGTTTGTAACCCGGGGACCGCCTGTATTTAGGCAGGATTCTCTAATTGGTTAAAATGATATTTGTTATAGATGATTAACAATACTGTAAAATCCTTATGTAACCAAATGTTGCAAACATCAACAGCTATACATAAAGGAGTTGATTTACTTAAGGCAAATATGCTATTTATTTAGCAAGGGAAGTTACATTTTACAAGAGATTTAGCTCTAAAACTTAGTGAATGTTGTGAAGTTTTACCTTGTAAAGAATCACTTGCAAGAAAAAAATGGATGATGGAAGTAACTAAGCTCTGCAGCAAATTCCCTTGCAAAGTGCAACTTCCCTTGCAAAGTAAACATTCTATTTGCCTTTAAATGTGTAGTAATAAACAGAAAACTGTCTCAGTTTGGTTTACTGCGATGTCAGAGCAGTAAGGGATCAATTCTAATTGGCTGCTTTCTTGATATAGTTACTGCTTTGCATTTGCTTACTAAAAGAAATTCTGCAGGTTTTCACACCTTAAAATGAAGCACTACATACCCCCCACACCCCCGGTGCTCGATAGGCCGCAATCCTCTGTCACTAACACCACCCCTACCCCTGCGCGCGTGGCCTTAACTTACTGAGGAAGAGGTGCGGGGAGGAGGATGAGATGGAGATGCTCTGCTGAATCCGATGTAGAGCTCCTAGGTAAGACTACTGCTGTCAGGGCCCTTGCTTCTCCTACAGGCCGAACAGGAGGTGGGTCCTAAGACCCGTCCTAAGACTCCCAGCCAATCTGGTCTCAGAACCAGCTTCTGGATTGGCCGGGGAGGAAAAGCAGGAAGACATTAGGAAATATTAATTCGCTAATGTCACACAAGTGGGTGGGCCCGAGCCTACCCCTTTTGAAGCCAATTAGAGTCTCCAGCTCTAATCACCTGCTTAAAAAAAAATAAAAACCTACATTGAAATCCATGTAAAGCCAAAGCTTTTAGTTGAGATTAGATTTGATTAGTTATATCTCTGGTTGTTTTTGCTATGCCCTGTTAGGGAAATTTCTCCTTACTTCCTGTCCTGAGGATACAAAAGAGTGACGCTGGCAATACACTGATCAAAATTTGGACAGTTTAGCAGGGACTGAATTAATTTGCTTGACCGAAGTCTATTGAGGAACATGTTGGAAAATGTTTCTCAATCAAGATGTGTTTCTCAATTGAGAAACATTTTCCAAGATGTTCCTCGATAGACTTCGGTCAAGTAGGGGCTGCCACATGGAAATTTGAATTTGAAATTTGAATATAGTCAGTTATACAGGACTCCAATCATCTTGTTTTTTTCCCCCTTCCCTTTATTAATGAACATGTGTGTTTTAAATTGTTATTGTAATAAAATTTTATCTTTTTATACCTATGATGTGTATCCCAAGCTTTTGTACATTACCATGAAAGTCCATTTCAGCCTCGAACAGGGACTGTAGCTGTTGATCAGTGTATTCTGTCCCAACCGGAAGGTGTGTGTGTGGGGTGGGGGGGGGGGGTAGTTGAGGAATCAGTTTTGTTTTTTTTTTAATTCAACCCACTGGCTGAAATAGAAACTAACAGTGTATGACCAGTTTTAGGCAGACTTTTCAGCCCCGCTATGCTCCAATTTATGACAACAGCATAATTTTTAACTAAAAAGAAGTCAGAGCAGATTGTGGCAAGGAGTGAGAGAGGTGATTTGGGAGAAAGATCTCTACCCCAGTCATCATTTACATGGCCTGTTCATTGTAACTTTCAGGACACAAAGAAAGAGACAGCAGCTGGAAGCTGACCTGTGTGAAACACATTTAGCAGTAAAGAAAATGCACGCCACTATTTGAGACCAACAAATAGATGCTGACCCCGAATGATGCTTGAAAAAATGGTGTTGCTCTTTCACTGAAAAAAAAATTACAATGAAAACATTGTCAGGAGGTTTACAGTTTACTGCAATCTTATTCAAAGTCAAATACCTGTAAGTGTTACAAATTGCTACGTGCTCATGCAAATAACATGAAGAGTATCTGATGCTATGTCTGCTCCGGCATTAAAAAAAATCTCACTGAGGCTCAATCCTCATTAACAAGTCTTTTTTATTTTTTATTTCCAAATATACTTTATGATTATTATCCACTGTATAAAAGCAACTAGCTGCAACATTTCCAATAGACTATATGGTAGGACATGAATGGCACACCATAATTAAGACGTAATTAAGAATTTTGATAGTTAACTTCTATTATGGAAAACAACTACAAATAATGAATGCAGGTGCACCCTTCTGTGCATACAGGAAAGGTAGTTGTTTTAATCTCTATTCATTTCAAATTTTCATGTGTTTTATTATGCTGATAATTTAAAACAATGTTGAATTCACTAAGACTGGAGCAGACAGAATCTGGAGCAGTTTTTATTTTCAAAAAAGAACTATAAGAAAAACTTTTCTTTTTTTTCATTTGAGTAAGAAAGGGTTATAGCCCAAACCTCTCCTGTGTTTAATTTTCTATCCCCCAACAATTAGTTGTGTGACTGCAATGGAAGAGCTCTGCTGTCAACTGTAATGCTTGAGCCACACTGCATAACATGCAGGGATGTCACATGGGCCAACTGGGAGAACAGGAAGCATGGGGCTTCTCAACACTGAAAATTAGGGATGGTCCGAAACTCTGTAAAACAGGTGTAGAAAAATTGGGCTTTGGGTGTTGGTGGTGGCAGAACACTGTATAACCCCTCACAGTTACTCTTGCCGGGTGCAGGAACAGGCCTTGCTGTTGAAAATTATTTTAAATATTGTAATGACATGCCCCTGTAAAACAGGCATAGAAAAACTGAGCCTTGGGTGTTGGTGGTGGCAGAACATTATAACCCCTTACAGTCACTCTTGTTTGGTGCAGGAACGAGCTCTGCTGTTGAAAATTATTATAAAAATTGTAATGGCATGCCCCAGTCAAACAGATACTGAAAAATTGGACCTTTGGGTGTTGGTGGTGGCAGAACACTGTAACCCCTCACAGTTACTCTTGTTGGGCACTGTTGAAAATTATTTTAAAAATTGTAATGACATGCCCCTGTAAAACAGGTGTAGAAAAAAATATATATACTTACTATACTGTATATATATATATTCTTACACTACCTGCACTGACTGTGTATAGGCTACACTGAATGCAGCGTATATATAGTCTACACTGAATGCAGTGTATATATACGCACAATTTCAAGTCCTGAGCTACTAGCCATTCCTTGAGGAATTCTCATCACCAGTTGCCCCACCCAACCCCTCTCATGCCCCACCCCTAATCCCATCCCTATACACGCCCTCATAAATTCTCATGAAATTACACATAATTGTTTTATGTAGAAATAAGTTACACAAATAAATATTAACAACAACTTTATCAGTGCAGCCTCACCTGTGCCCATCAGTGCAGCCTTACCTGTGCCCATCAATGCACCCTCCCCCATGCCCATCAATGCAGCCTCACCTGTGCCTATCAACGCAGCCCCACCAGTGCCCATCAACGCAGCCTAACCTGTGCCCATCACCGCAAAACCCAACACAGCCTTGCCTGTGCCCATCCTTGTGGCATGACCAGTGCCCACCATTGCAGCCTCACCTGTGCCCATCCTTGCAGCATGACCAGTGCCCACCAATGCAGCTTCACCTGTGCCCATAATTGCGGCGTGACCAGTGCCCATCCAATGCAGCCTCACCTGTGCCCATCTTTGCAGCCTCATCTGTGCCCCTCTTTGCATCCTAACCTGTGCCCATCATTGCAGCCTCACCTGTTCCCAGAATTGTAGCCTCACCAGTCTCCATCTTTGCAGCCTCACCCACGCACAACATTGTAGCCTAACCCGTGCCCAGCATTGCCAGTATCCATCTTTGCAGCCTCACCTGTGTCCAGCATTGCCAGTGTCCATCTTTGCAGCCTCACCCGTGCCCAGCATTGCCAGTGTTCATCTTTGCAGCCTCACCCATGCCCAGGATTGCCGGTGTCCATCTTTGCAGCCTCACCTGTGTTCAGCATTGCCAGTGTCCATCTTAGCAGCCTCATCTGTGCCCAGCATTGCCAGTGTCCATCTTTGCAGCCTCACCCGTCTCCAGCATTGCCAGTGTCCATCTTTGCAGCCTCACCCTTGTCCAGCATTACCAGTGTCCATCTTTGCAGCTTCACCCTTGGAGAGCATGGAGGAAGAGAGAGGGCGGCCGGGATCATCATAGGGGAATAGCGCCGTTGAGGATTCTCTACTTTAACACAGAGCGGGGATTTGCCCGCTGTAACAGTTTACTTTAGAATTGCATCCGTGACGCTCACCGTCACACACAGATCCCACCCTCCTGACCCAGCACTTGTGACAGACAGAAAGCCGGTCCAATGCCAGGGCGTGTTCTGTCTGTCTCAGGCCCGGGTCAGGAGGGTGGGAACTGTGTGTGACAAGGAGCGGAGCGGATGCAATTCTAAAGTAAACTGTTCCAGCGAGCAAATTCCCGCTCTGTGTTAAAGTAGAGAATCCTCTTCCTCAACGGCGCTATTCCCCTAAGATGATCCCGGCCACCCTTTCTCTTCCTCCACACTCTACCCCTGGGAGAACGGCTCCCATGCATCCCGGCCTGCCGGCGGTGATCGTCCCCCTCCACTCCCAGGTAGCCCAGCTCACCAGCCCTCATTTTCCACTCACAAAATGCGAGTAGGCGAGTTGAAAATTTGAGGGCTCCTATACTGTATATACTGTGTATATATATTAATATTCTTACACTGCCCATACTGACTGTATATAGGCTACACTGAATGCGCTGTATACATGGTCTACAGTGAATGCAGCGTATATATATATATATATAGTCAGGTCCATAAATATTGGGACATCGACACAATTCTAATCTTTTTGGCTCTATACACCACCACAATGGATTTGAAACGAACAAGATGTGCTTTAACTGCAGACTTTCAGCTTTAATTTAGGGGGTATTTACATCCAAATTAGGTGAACGGTGTAGGAATTACAACAGTTTGTATATGTGCCTCCCACTTTTTAAGGGACCAAAAGTAATGGGACTATTGGCTGCTCAGCTGTTCCATGGCCAGGTGTGTGTTATTCTCATTATCCCATTTACACGGAGCAGATAAAATGCCCAGAGTTCATTTCAAGTGTGCTATTTACATTTGGAATCTGTTGCTGTCAACTCTAAACATGAGATCCAAAGAGCTGTCACTATCAGTGAAGCAAGCCATCATTAGGATGAAAAAACAATACAAAATCATCAGAGAGATAGCAAAAATATTAGGTGTGGCCAAATCAACTGTTTGGAACATCCTTAAAAAGAAAGAACGCACCGATGAGTTCAGCAACACCAAAAGACCCGGAAGACCATGGAAAACAACGGTGGTGGATGGCCGAAGAATTCTTTCCCTAGTGAAGAAAACTCCCTTCACAACAGTTGGCCAGATCAAGAACACTCTCCAGGAGGTAGGTGTATGTGTGTCAAAGTCAACAATCAAGAGAAGACTTCACCAGAGTGAATACAGAGGGTTCACCACAAGATGTAAACCATTGGTGAGCCTCAAAAACAGGAAGGCCGGATTAGAGTTTGCCAAACAACATCTAAAAAAGCCTTCACAGTTCTGGAACAACATCCTATGGACAGATGAGACCAAGATCAACTTGTACCAGAGTGATGGGAAGAGAAGAGTATGGAGAAGTTAAGGAACTGCTCATGATCCAAAGCATACCACCTCATCAGTGAAGCATGGTGGTGGTAGTGTCATGGCGTGGGCATGTATGGCTGCCACTGGAACTGGTTCTCTTGTATTTATTGATGATGTGACTGCTGACAAAAGCAGCAGGATTAATTCTAAAGTGTTTAGAGCAATATTATCTGCTCATATTCAGCCAAATGCTTCAGAACTCATTGGACGGCGCTTCACAGTGCAGATGGACAATGACCCGAAGCATACTGCTAAAGCAACCAAAGAGTTTTTTAAGGGAAAGAAGTGGAATGTTATGCAATGGCCAAGTCAATCACCTGACCTGAATCCGACTGAGCATGCATTCCACTTGCTGAAGACAAAGCTGAAGGGAAAATGCCCCAAGAACAAGCAGGAACTGAAGACAGTTGCAGTAGAGGCCTGGCAGAGCATCACCGGGGGTGAAACCCAGCGTTTGGTGATGTGTATGCGTTTCCAGACTTCAGGCTGTAATTAACTGCAAAGGAATTGCAACCAAGTATTAAAAAGTGAAAGTTTGATTTATGATTGTTAATCTGTCCCATTACTTTTGGTCCCTTAAAAAGTGAGAGGCACATATACAAACTGTTGTAATTCCTACACCGTTCACCTGATTTGGATGTAAATACCCTCAAATTAAAGCACATCTTGTTTGTTTCATTTCAAATCCATTGTGGTGGTGTATAGAGCCAAAATATTAGAATTGTGTCAATGTCCCAATATTTATGGACCTGACTGTATATATATATATATATATATATATATATATTGTGGGGTATTAGCTTGTGGGGATCACTTTTTAGGGGAAAAGATTCAACATGGATGTCAGTTTCTTTAAAGTCTGGCGGCTTGCCAGGTTCATTTTTACAGGTTTGCAAGATCAAAACATAAACAGAAAACAAAACCTCGCCGTCTGGTGCTACACTAAACAAAATGGTTTCTCTCTATACAGTGTGGGGCTGTCCCAGACACCCACAAAACATAAGCACATTGCAAACCTTGTTTTTAGAGTCCAGATTAGCACACAGAGCTCTCCCAGCTTTCTCCGTCTGAGATTGAGGATCCAGCTCAAGTGAGATCTCTTCCTGATCATTAAATGAAGATGAAGAGGGGTTTGAGTGGACCAGAAAGTCCGGGGCGGAACCAGCTCTGCCACAGTGGCCTGGCAAGACCCGATACGGACCCCCGCTAGTCGCCTCAAAATGATTGCATGCGAGGCGACAAGTATCGCCCGTCCATTGTGGTGCCTCGCATAACGTCACATAATATATATATATATATATACTATACTGTATATATATATTCTTACACTGCCTACATAGGCTACACTGAATGCGCTGTATATATAGTCTACACTATATATTCTTGTACTGACTGTATATAAGGCTACATTGTATCTATATACTAAACTGCCTGCAAGACACTAATGTCTGCTCTTGTACTAAGCTCTGGAGCAACTGCTCTTGCAGAGTTCAACTACACTTTGCAAAGCGCACAGTCTGTTTGCCTTTAGTAATTTAAACCCGAAAATTTCCTCTCTGAATGAGGAAACAATTTTCTCTGTCAGGATCACCAGATAGCCATTCTCTACTGATCTATTTTTGGGTTTAATGACACTTTAATATTTAAAGACTATATTTACATTTTGGTCATGTAGATAAAAATCTTGCATGTTATTTTGGACCACCCTGTCAATCCACAGCCACGTAAGTTAATGATCCAGAACAGTAACTCATTACAGTGACCCATCCCTTATCAGATATCTTTTCCTAGGTTTCAGTCAAAGAAGCCTCAAAGCAGGCAGCACCTGCCCTACTGTCTACTTAGGTAATCCATCATGCTCTGGGAATTGTTTGTCATGTATTTTAAGGCCAACCAAGTTTCTACCAAAAAGGTTAAAAAAAACCCAAAGGCAGGACATTAAACTTTCTTTCATTTAGCTGTACCCTAATGTAGGCTAAATCTTTGATTGGGATATATATATATCAAAAACAGATACAAGTTTAAAATAATGTTATTTGTTTGGTTATGAATGCTCTTCCATGTCGGCTTACTATCTCTTTTGACAATAATACCCAGCAGTATCACCATTTCTCAAACTTCTCTATAACTAGTTCCACACTGCCTACTGCATATTTACGGCAGCAGTGTGGACGCTGGCCGCGAATCGCCGTAAAAAAGAGGCGATCTGCGGGTGGCCGCTAGGGGGTGCGTGTGCGCCGCACTCCTGAGGAGTGTGCCCGCGGCTCGCCGGGGACATCGGCAAAGAACGGAACCGCCGATGTCCAACCCCCCCCCCCCACAGTAAGAACACACCCAGGGAACACACTTAACCCCTAGATCTCCCCCTGCAGGTTAACCCCTTCACTGCCAATGACATTTATACAATAATCAGTGGACATTTAAATTTCTGATCGCTGAATAAATGTCATTGGTCCCAAAAAAGTGTCAAAAATGTCCGACATGTCCGCTGCAATATTGCAGTACCGCTAAAAATCGCAGATCGCCGCCATTACTAGTAAAAAATAAATAAAAACCCCAGAAATGAATTCTCACCATCCGTAATCGCGGCCATTTTTGCGCAAACCAATCAATAAACGCCGATTGCGATTTTTTTATCACAAATATGAGGAAGAATATAAATCGGCCAAAACCGGTGAAAAAAAAATGTCTTTTTATATTTTTTTTTTGGATTTGAATTTTAGCAAAAAGTAAGAAATTTTGGGTATTTTTTTTGCAAAATTGTCGCTCTTCTTTTGTTTATAACGGTGATCAGAAATGATGCAGAGGTGATCAAATACCACCAAAAGAAAGCTCTATTTGTGGGGAAAAAAGGACGCAAATTTTGTTTGGGTACAACGTCGCACGACCGTGCAATTGTCAGTTAAAGCGACGCACTGCAGAATCGCAAAAAGTGCTCTGGTCCTAAACTGGGAAATCCTTCCAGAGGTGAAGTAGTTAAATACTTTGCTGAACCAGGATTTTGTTAATATAATGGAATACAGTTTCATTTGCATTGTCTAATTCACCTGCATGGTTTCTTGTAATGGAATTCAACTGTAACTAATTAGAAAATGACTCCAAATAGCATGATCTATATCTATTAAATACCACAATCGTGGTTAAATACACAGGAGCTGCCTTTATTGTGTCAAATAAAAATTAAAAGTCTCTTTGCAATACATGAGTATTTGAGGTAGTAAATGATGGTGGAATCGGTGCTAATTATTCATATAAATACAAGGTTTCAACTTTGGCAAAGTGCATAAAATGAATTGATAAGTTCACTGCACGGGAAGATGTAAGTAAAACTGGAATATTAATCAGGGACAGCAAAGGCTTATTCAAACTGAAAATGACTATACACTTTCCAGCAGTATTTCTGTACAGTGTTGTTTCACATTGTGTTATTATTATTATACTTAATATAATAGGGCTTACCAAGTCCTAGGCAAGACACGCGGAGTCCAGATTTTCCAAGATTCCTGCAGGTAAACCGAGAGAAAAAATGTTACCCATTCAGTACATAAACCATAATCACCTTGATCATTAACAATTCCAATCTTCTGATAATGTTGTACAGAACGTACATCATAGCCCAGATTACATACTTTTTATGCCTCTGACTTTTAATTTAGCAGGTCCAGCATTTGCCAAAAAAGATAATTAACGGTATATCTGGACTGCTTTGCATTCTAGTAAGCTATGCAATTCCTAATTGTTTAAAAGGCCAGTCCACCAAAAACTGATATTTAGTTGTTATATTCTGGAAACAGTATCTTATATGTCTCAGGGACTTTATTGGTGAGACAGTTGTGCTTCCTGGGTCTTCAAGCCATCCTACTGAAATGCACGAAGGTGGGTAGAAACACCAAAAACTCCCAGGTGTGCAGGCATGCATTCACCTGTTGTGGCATATAGATATTACTACTGGAGTATCAATATCTATAAGAAGCAAAGAACTAACTCAGCACACCAAGCTACGCCTAAAAATAACATAATTTATTCCCACGAAAGCCATTTTATTGTACTGTAAGTATCTCACCCACTGTACACTCTTTGTCGTCTGGTCAACTCCGCTCTGCCTAAATATAAGCTAATTTACATAGACAGGAAGGCAAGCAGGCAGGGCTGTCTTAATAGCATCATGGGCCCCTGGGCAAAGTAATGCACTGGGGCCCCTACCAGTGAGATAACATAGCGGTCTGAGGTGCGCACGTAGCGTACTGAAGCAAAAACTGTGTATGGCTAAATTAAGCTATATATTGGGTGTGGATTTTTAGTCTGATTAGAAACAACAATTAAACGTAACCAGGAGATTATCCCAATTCATCCTCTGTACACACTGTATCAACTGTATACACACTGTCCCCCTGTATACACAGTGCCCCTCTGTATACACTGACCCTCTTTTCATCTTTTTTCTTTCCCCCTCCCTGTACATACTGCCCCTTGTCATAAATGCACCTCCCGGCAGCTTGTGGTTATGTTTGTCTGTGTGTTACTGTTCGGCCTTGTTCACACTGACATACTCAAGTGTACATTGGTGCGAGGGCCATGTTTGACCGCATGGCCATGAGGATGCACAGATGTTCAGTGCATCCTCATGCAGGTAGTCCCATTCATGTCAGTTAGGACACAGCAGTTGCATGGACATGGTCACTGCTCCCAATCTGACATCCGTGTGGGTACAGGTCCTCAAATCCACACACTGTCTTTGTTAGGGACCTGCACCCACATGGATGTCAGATTGGCTTTGTACGGGTGTACATTTAAGTATGCCTGCGTGAGTGTGAACAAGGTCTAACAATTACATCCAGACATACAATAATATATATAATACATACATATGCACACGCATACAAACACATACATACATACAGTGCGTACGTACTTGCACACACGTACACTCATATATAAACTCTCATACATACATAAACTCATACACACTTACATACATACATACTCACATGCATACATACACACTTATACACAGTATAGCATTGAAGGGAGGCGAGGCAGTTTGGGACTCAGAGTGGCTTTTCCTGTGCACAGCTCACAAATTATTGCTTGCTCTAGCTCTGCAGTTCAGTGTTTAAAGACAGTTAGCTGTCAAGGCTGTACTGGAATACTGTAAAAAATAGTGTCTGCCTTCCCCTGCCTGGTCGCACTTTTCAAGACTAGGTGGCGGTGCTGTGCTTCTCCCCCTCCCTGCTGACTGAAGTAGTGAGTGATGCTGCTGTCACATCTCCTGTCAGCCTATTGGGTAGAGCCTAATGCAAGAGCAGCATGGGGCCCCCATGCACCTAGGGCCCCTGGGCAGTGGCCATGCATTAATATGGCCCTGCGGCCAGGACTTGCCCAAAAATAATGTATTAAATATGGCAGCCATGGCTGGATGCTTCCGTATCTCAGGTTGAAAATAATGATATCTCACTAATCTACTTTATGTTGTAACTCTTATGTTGGTCTGCCTTATTGGGGTGTAACTTAGAATTGTATGCCATTCACCATACCTATATGAGTGATAATCTGTATCTTGCTTAGGGGGGAAGAGAGAAAGGGAGGTGTGATTGTTTGTGTGTGGGGGTTTTGTTTTGGTCTCTTTTATGTTTTAATACCACAGTTGGTTACTGTGAACACAGGTTACTCTTTTTTTTTTATCCAAAGAAAGCTTTTATTTATTACAATGTAGATAGCCCAAAACAACAAAACCGACCACAAATTAGGCATGATATACAAATACAGAAACATAATCACAGTTGAACACACCTTTAGCAACAGAATAAGTACTACGGAGAGCATGCCTTCTATATAAAACATTCTAACATATATAGGAACATTACATGACCATGCCCCTATTACCAGCATAATAATGATACTATAAATTTCAGCCGACATTAAACCTAAGAAGCCTGTCCCAGACTAGATCCGCCGGGGCAAGCCCAGGTACATCCAGCCATGGGTCCCATAGTTTTTCATGGAGCATCCCCTATGTTGATCAATAACTTTTTCCATCCAAAGTGTACTACCAACAGCAGAGATCCACTCCTTGACTGTGGGAGGATTCTCCGACTTCCAATGAGACATTATTAACTTGCGAGCCAGGATAAAAAAATCCTAACAATTGCCTCTCTAGTGTGGTTTTCCCATTTGAATTCTTCCAGTAAATTAAACAGGAAAGGTGTGGGATCTAAAGGGAGATCTACTTGAAACACCCTATTCAGGGTATCCACCCCCCCCCCCCCCAATAGGAGTGCAGTTTTGGACACGTCCACAATAGATGAATCAGATCAATGTGATCTTGTTTACATCTGGTGCACAACATCTGTGGGGAGTATAGTACACCCTCAACAGTAGATATAATTAGGGAGCAGGATGTCACAGACAGGAGGACTTCCTCCTGAACACAGGTTACTCTTAATATAATACAATTGCCAGCTGGCCCATGTAGGCTCTGCATAGCCATTTGGATAGCTGTCGCATGCATGTACTTCACATGCTATTATGTTTTGTGTATATTGTTTTCAATGAAATTTTTAAAATATACACCTTTAAAAAGAACGTAATCCATTTGAGTGGATTGGCTCTTTAATAAAACATCAAACAGCCTAGAAACATGCTTTTTAAGCCCTTAACCCACCTACACACTTCACCAACCCTCTTTTACACACATGCTTGGATCACATGGGCTTGTAGCAATAAGTGGTGGTGGTAAAGTGATTTTTTAAAATTTCTTATAAAGAGAAGTATGGCCAAAGTTTTATTGGCCATACTTCTCTTTTGTGGGTTGAGTACAATTATTTCCCCTTCCTATGACCCAGTAAGTTAGCTGATATTGCCTGCTATCAGTTGGTGGGAAGGAGCAGCTCCATGTTTAGGAAGCATCTCGACAATATTGTTGAGATACTCACTGCAGTCTGATTGATAGCCTGCTATGCCTTTCAGTGTGCGTCTGAAAATCTGAGCCAGCCTGAAGCTTTAGAGAAAGCTGGAAGAGCAGAGCAGGAAGCAGTGACTGACAGGGCAGACTGAGAACTGAGCGATCAGCAGTCATGTGATCACTGAGTTCTCGGTCTTAGAGTCAACGAGGGACAGCTGCTGCAGTATGGAGTTGACTATGTACTTTTTATTTTTTTAAATCCCACACTTCTCCTTTAACATAAAAAAATAAAAGTGGAAATAATATGGAGATTTTTGTATCTAAGTACAAAATGTGATATAGTGTGGATGTAGTGAACCTCCAAAAAAGTAATTGTTTGATGCTTGCTGAGATCTGCATAATTTCAGTATATTTGTTTGATACTGAAATTGAAGTGATGCTTTTGCTTTATTAATTACATACAGGGGACCAATACTGTTTACAGTTTATTTCTTTTAAATTAGATGTACTTTGGCACTGTGAAGAACATGCTATAAGCCTGAGCTAATCATGCTGGTAAAAGAATATCACACAAAGCAATAGCACTCTTTGCTAATATACCATTACAATACAAAAAAGAAATATCTTTCTGTGTTATTACTAGTAGACTTCTGAGACAATAGAGCGTGCACAGAAAAATCTTCCATTATGAAAGGAAAGGAAAGAAAAAGACATGTAATTTAAATTGGGAAAAGTAGAGAACAAACCTATTCCGCTGTGAATTGTGAATGGAGACATTTTGTACAAAGAAATAATTGAACCTGACAGAGGTTATGTCAGATCAGTCAGTAAACCAGGGATATTGATTGATGTTTTCTTATGACATAATGAAGTAATAGAACAGACAGTGGAAAGGATATTAGATCTGAAGAGCTTAGAGCCAACAAAAACTCCCATCCTTCTTCTCTTTAAATTAATTTATATTCCAATTCATATCTGCTTTACTCCTGACAGAATTACACAAGAGATGTAAAGGGGCAATGACTTACCAGAGGCAAATTCTTGGGATGGATTCCAGCCCCCTGCATCCTTGGCAACGACAACCCCTTGAATTCACATTAATGTGCATTGCCCTGTGGCTCCTGCAAGTCTTTCATACTTATAGCTTAGAGTTCAGCAATGAAGAGTGCTTGAAGCAAGGTGATTGGCTTGCAACTTTTAGGTCAGTTGCTCTCAGCAACATATGTTCAACATGTTTTTCTAAAGCTTATCTACATCAGTTCTCTGTAAGTTAACTAATACTGGCGGGTTCAGCAGTTCAAAGATACAGAAGTAATAGGAATATATATAACCTGTGCGATTTATTGAAATGTTGCTGGTAAGACCCGAAGTAGGAAAAGATAATATCTCATAAGTTCTCAGTAATTCCCAATAAGTGGTGACCAAGTCATTTCTGTACTGTTATAAAGCTTTGATAAATATACTGTACATCAACAGGGCTCCAGATGTGACTCTAAATTAGACCCCACATCATCCACAGATCTTCCAGTTAACATTATTCACTTTGCAGGAATAATAATGGCAGCTATGGTGATTATAATGAAAAATCGGTAACCTCCAGGTATACAGTAGATTTCCCACAGTGAGCAGTTACTGTATAGCTGCCCAAGAATATTCCCCATAGGTGTGCCTACTGATAGCAGAGACTGAGTTATTGGAAGAAGAACACTTTGTACATAGCACCTATAAAGCACCTACACTGCGTGCTGGTTTATCGAGATTGTTGTTAAGTGCACCAATGCTTCTTAAAGGGTCCCAACTATAGCAGGTAGAAGAATATAAAAGAATACACTAATATGAAGCCATTCTACAAAGCCCCCACTTTCTTTTTCCTACTTCTTCTATAAACTGTACTTCCATCCAGTTAGACTAGGCCTAGCATAGTCTCCCTTAATGCACTTTAGTATTGTAGTCTCCTGAAAGCGGTAACTTAATGACATCACTGTCTGTTGCTGCACTCTAGATGACCTTGCTACAGTTTATACTGATCCTGGCACATAGCATTATTCTATACCAACTGCTAACTACTGGTCGTACAGTATTTTGAGTTGAATTACTACTATTGCCAAATCATTTTCATGCCTGTATCATTTTCATTCATATTGTGTGACAATATATTGATGTTTGCTTTCTGATACACCATCTTTATAGTGTACTTGGTGTTTCCTTTTGTGATTTCTGTGATATTACAGGCTTTGTGCGTTTAACCTAGAGTGTCAGAGGTATTGAAGTCATTGAGGAGGTCTAGGCAGAGAACAGAGGATCCATCCTATCCAGCACCTGCTGCGGGGGTAGCACTACATATAATATAAAAGATTATATAACTTGTGCGAAACTCACATTGCAATAAGTGACAATAAGTGACAATACATAAAATTGTGAGGCCATACAAAGAAATTGAGGGTGCTGCTGCAGGTTCTAGTAGGTTCTTATATGCTGACAACCTCTGAGAGTGCAGGCAGGGAAAGCGCTCGCCCCAGCTCCATAGACATCAATGAGGAAAGAAAAGAAGTCCCAGGAGCTGCACATCACACAAAACACTCATGTAAATAGTGGAAGCAGCCTCAGCCTAGACTCAGTCCAAGCCACACTCCCAACATGTTTCGCCCCACTCACAGGGCTTAGTGATGGGAAAAATACATAAAATTGACAATGTGACATATATAAATACATTTCAGTCCAATAATATACAACATTTCTTGGGAAAAGGCAATCCTTATTTAAATTCCTCTTTCCACCACAGAAAAAAAACCTTTTCACCAAAGTGGATTGCTCAGTGAACAATCCCTCTTCACAACATATACAACCACTGTGCAAAAAGTGCTTGCGACACAGCTTACATTTTTATGACCTTTTATTTCTAAGTAGGTCTAAATACACTCTCCGTCAGGGTAATTCCTCATCTCCTGCTCCAAAACATACCACTTAGTTCAGTTATCATTAGGCTAAATCTCTGAGTGCTCCAACTAGAAATGAAGGAACTTTGCCTTTGTGAAGAAGCTTCCATAGGGCAAACTCTGTTACATTCCTGCTTGGGAGTGGCAGTGGGTGATAGACAATTTTTAAAGGTCAGAATTGCAACAATGGATGCCATGAATGCTGCGCATTTTCATTTAAACATGTGATGGTGGCTGTCACGTGTATCTAAAGGGTTGACTGCTCAGTTACATAGTTAGGTTGAAAAAAGACACAAGTCCATCTAGTCCAGTTAACCTCCTGTCAATGATGATTGCTCTCAGTCTGCTTAAGCTTAGATTGTTGTCTGGCGAGCTGGAAAATCTCTGCACATGGTTAGTGTGTAATTGTCTCAGCATGCACTACATTTCTTTTCCCATTACCTAACTGAACTTATGCAAAAATCTGAATGCTCTATTGCACAAAGTTATAATGACACGGGCACTTTGAATATGACTATTCACCTTGAGAACAGCCAAGAGTTTCCCTGTCAACTTCGTCATGTCACACATTGTTCTCTAGCTTCTGAGTGTACATAGCAGTTATCAGATAAGACAGGCCTGTATTTTTATCTAAGGAGCTATGTTATTTGTCAGTCTTAACACTTTCAGAAGCTGGAGCAGATTAGCAACTATCATACTTCTGATGAGCTTTGCAGTCTGACTGGTTATTTTTCTTTCAAAAGCAGCTAGCATCATTGGTACACTGTATGGGGGCTAACATGCTAAAGTAGTCATTTTCACTCTAGAATAGGTTCACCTATGGAGTTTTTAACCTCTTTTATCTTATATCTATGGTTGTCCCGAGCATGTTTGAATCTATTTACTGTTACGACTTATGACTGACTCACTACCTCTGCTGGAAGTCTATTCTACTCTTTTAGTAAAATAATACTTTCTATGATTTGCTTTCCTCCTGCTAGTTTGAGGTAATGTCCCCATATTCTTGATCTTGGCTTCATCATGAAAATAATCCCCTCCTGAACGTATTCACCTATTCAAAGATTTCAGTCATGTCCCCTTTCCCTTCGTTCAACCAGACTGTACATATTAAGTTCCTGAAGTCTCTCCTGATATTTTTTACTCTTCAGACCTTTAATTTTGTTGCCTATCTCTGGACTTTTATCTTATCAATATATTTCTGTAAGTGAGGTCCCCAAAGCTGGACACAGTATTCTAAATGAGGTCTCACTAAAGATCTATATAGGGAATCAGGATCTCCTTCCTGCTGCAGATGACCACTCTAACAATGCATTCTATAATTCTATTCATTTTTACCACTGTCTGGTCACACTGTTTTGTCATTTTGTAATCATCTGAAATAAGTACCCCCAAGTGTTTTTCCTCTGTAGTGTTGACCAACACGGTACCCCCATATTGTGCCCTGTCAAGGGATTCTTTTTCCCTAGATTTATTATTTTACATTTAGAAACATTGAACTGCAGTCTCCACTGCTTTGAACAATCTTCTAGCAATGCCAAATCATGTTCCATGTTACAGACACCTCCAGGGATATCAATCCTCACATCTTTGTGTCATCAGCAAAAAGACACAAGGACCAAAGTTATTCCCGGATGCCATCCTCTAGTCCAGTGAATCACAAAATTCTAATCTTCCACCTGTTGGTAAATTCAAGAGATACCTACATCCTTTGCTCACATACTGTACCACATGATTCATACAACAGACCAAGTTTATAGATAAAGCTGATGCGGTATTTAAAGGCATTCATACTCTACAACAACCATAATGAGTTAAGGCTGTGTAATGTGTACATAAAAGTTTAAAACTATTTTGCATGCCATGTTTTACAGGTAACATTTAAATGATGCACGCACATATGCTCAGTAGGGTGTTTATATAACCAAGTTTCTCAGGAGCACCGTGCTGTAGCACCAGCATGCACATGAGATGTATGCACTTCAACAGCTTGTTAAAATGTATAAAATTCTTGATCATAAATAATTAGGAAACAAAGTTAGAACACAGAAGGAGCAGTCATTGTAATAAATACTTTGCTGCCTGTTTGGATAAACGCCATTGTCCTACAACAATGGCTATTCATTGCTTGTACTCCTCATCTACCTACTTTGATGGGTAGTCAATATATACTTTATTTACTGACTATAATGACTCCATAGTTTTTAATGCAGAGCTTTGCAAATTATGAGTTGACAATTTAAGTGGTATAGCACGCTTATTTTTCTCTCTGAGGTCCCTGAATCTAGATACAGTAAAAAGCTACACCTATCATATTATTTACAAGTCATAACAAAAAAAGTTTAGGTTAAAAATAATAAATTTGAGTATTTTAAAGTTCTGAAAACAGTAGGGTTGATTTACAAAAGGTGTAGCGCATGTTGACTGTGCAAAAAAAATTATACCTAAAGCGAATGAGGTAAAGCTATGTGAAAATTCCCTTTACAAAGAATACCCAATCATGTAAAGGTAAAATTTAAAAAACACAGGATTTTTGCTCACACATGCCCAGATGATTGAATTTAGCACAGCTTTGCGTCATTCACTAAGCTGAAGGAAAGTTCCCCCAATACATATTTAATTTTTATTTTATCCATTATAGGTAGTTATATAGCATCGTCAATTTACGCACTGCACTTTACACATACAGTATCTCACAAAAGTGAGTAAACCCCTCACATTTTTGTAAATATTTTATTATATCTTTTCATGTGACAACACTGAAGAAATTACACTTTGCTACAATGTAAAGTAGTGAGTGTACAGCTTGTATAACAGTGTAAATTTGCTGTCCCCTCAAAATAACTCAACACACAGCCATTAATGTCTAAATCTCTGGCAACAAAAGTGACTTCGCCCCTAAGTGAAGATGTCCAAATTGGGCCCAATTAGCTATTTTTCCTCCCCGATTAGTGTTACAAGCTCTCAGGTGAGAATGGGGAGCAGGTGTTTTAAATTTGGTGTTATCACTCTCAATCTCTCATTCTGGTCACTGGAAGTTCAACATGGCACCTCATGGCAAAGAACTCTCTGAGGATCTGAAAAAAATATTGTTGCTCTACATAAAGATGGCCTAGGCTATAAGAAGTTCACCAAGGCCATACAGCGGTTTAACAGGACAGGTTCCACTCAGAACAGGCCTCGCCATGGTCGACCAAAGAAGTTGAGTGCACATGCTCAGTGTCATATCCAGAGGTTGTCTTTGGGAAATAGATGTATCAGTGCTGCCAACATTGCTGCAGAGGGGGGGGAGGGTCATCCTGTCAGTGTTCAGACCATACGCCGCACACTGCATGAAATTGGTCTGCATCGCTCTCGTCCCAGAAGGAAGCCTCTTCTAAAGATGATGCACAAGAAAGCCCGCAAACAGTTTGCTGAAGACAAGCAGACTAAGGACATGGATTACTGGAACCATGTCCTGTGGTCTCATGAGACCAAGATAAACTTATTTGGTTCAGATGGTGCCAATTGTGTGTGGTGGCAACCAGGTGAGGAGTACAAAGACAAGTCTGTTTTGCCTACAGTCAACCATGGTGGTGGGAGTGTCATGTTCTGCATGAGTGCTGCCGGCATTGGGGAGCTACAGTTCATTGAGAGAACCATGAATGCTAACACGTACTGTGACATACTGAAGCAGAGCAGGATTCCCTCCCTTCGGAGACTGGACAGCAGGGCAGTATTCCAACATGATAATGACCCCAAGCACACCTCGAAGACGACCACTGCCTTGCTAAGAAAGCTGAGGGTAAAGGTGATGGACTGGCCAAGTATGTCTGCAGACCTAAACCCTATTGAGCATTTGTGGTGCATCCTCAAAGGGAAGGTGGAGGAGCGCAAGGTCTCTAACATCCACCAGCTCGGTGATGTCGTCATGGAGGAGTGGAAGAGGACTCCAATGGCAACCTGTTCTGCTTCCCCAATTTAAGCAATTTAAGCAATGCAAGTGTGATCTCTATAACTGATCCAGTTGTAGTGAGATAGCTATGACTTACAATCTCAGCAGCATAGGCAGACAATGACTCAATCCAAATTACATCTTGCAGATCGTAGAAAGCTTTAATTGAAAACTTTTTTTGGGGTCAAAAAAATCATAGTGTGTCTAGCTCCAATAGAATACAGTACATCTGGTGAATGGAGGCTAAAGCATGAAGAAGAAAGATGGGACTAATTATATAGAGCATCCCCTAGCTATGGAGTGAGGTAGGGACAAAACTATGTAAAGCTAAACAAACAGCAATGCATGTGTAACATGATGGAAATAGACAATTCTTTTGTGCAGTAAACTGTCACACAGTGGTTTGATTATGCAAGAGGGCAATATTCGGGTTCGAAAACTGGGGAAGAGGGGGGTTAAAAGACGATTTTGAAGCTAGGTCCTATTCTTCGTTCTGCCTCACTCATATTGGTATGTTTCTTCTCTAACGCAAAGTGCCTTTCATTGATATAGGGTGTGAAAAAATATGGTATTTTTGGGACTCTTAAGCCTTTAGCTGCCATGCGACTAGAAATGTAAATATTTTTCCTGTGTGTAGGGAGTCCTGCTCTTCAGCATGTTACATCTGAACATGACCAGGAAAAGGGAGCTTTGGTGATCTATTGACAACATTGTTTTGTTCCTGCATAAGGCATTTCATCCCTGCTTTGGTCCTCCATGAGATGTGTTTTTCTGAAATGGACCATCAGGAGAAGTACTGTCCCTGCTCTAGTCCTTCATTAAATGTGCTCTATCAGCTTTAGTTCTGCATGAGATATTCTATCCCTGTTCTTACATAGCACAGGTGGTAGCTATAGCCACAAAGTACAAGAGGATATTGAGCACTATTCTAATTTACATATCAGCTTTTCTCCCATTGCGAAAAAAGCAGGTAACACTGTTAATTAATTACAATTATGTACAGTTTTATTATGGCATTGCATAATGTCAACGGCCCTTCACTTTTAGGCCTCATGCACACAGACTTATGAAAATAAGCAGAATTTTTCTGCTAGAATATGTCAAATAAAACACCTTTAATGCTACAATATGTAAGCGCATTTATGTACATATGGCTGTTGAGGGAAAGGCTGGGTTCACACTAGTTCGATTCTCGGACCGACATTAGGAGCACAAGTCGCATTACGTTACAAAAACAATGATTCCCTATGAGAGCCGTCTTAACTGGTCTGACTTGTGTACTACTTTTGTCCGACTTTGATCCCACTTCAGCCCATTGAAAAGCATTGAAGTTGGATCAAAGTCAGATCATTGTCTTAACTGATCCGACTTTGGCGTGCGTCTTGTGCGCTGAGGATCTTGAAGGGGAAATCCACGCCAAATTTAAAGAAAAACTCTCCGACATCTTCTTTCTTCTGCTCTTTTGTGGGGCCTTCTTTCTTCTGAGGGGTCTTCTATCTTCTGCTCGATTTTCTGTCTTCTGCTCATTTGCCGATGTCTTCTCCCTCTCTTCCTATGTTGACACAATGCGATCTCCCGGACTAATGAGCTATCCATACTCTGCAGTGATTTATATTGGCATGGGGCGGGGCCAACCACTGACATCATCTGGAAGCCCCACCCATTGTGATGGCACAGTCCGCTCCTGTGACATCATAAGGGGTGAGGCTTTCGAGTGACGTCAGCGGCTTGCCCCGCCCCATGCCAATATAAGTCACTGCCGAGTGCGGATAGGCCATTAGTCCGAGAGATCGCGTTGTGTCAACATGGGAAGAAAAACAGAAGGAGAAGACAGTGGCAAAAGAGCAGAAGAAAGAAGACGCCGGAGAGGGAGAAGAGCCGAAGAGGGGAGAAGACGCCGGAGCTGATTTAATAAAATATTTTAGAAACCTGTATAGTGTGTTTTTGTTTTTACACTTTTTTTTCAGGTGAATGGGTAGTGGTACAATGTACCCCATACTCATTCACATAGGATGGGGGGCCGAAATCTGGGGGCCCCTTGTTAAAGGCAAAAGGCCCTTGTCCTCATCAACATGGGGACAAGGTGCTTTGGGGTGGGGGGCGCAGAGCTAGCTCGTCCCCACCCCCTTCCCTGCGTGCTCGGATAAGGGTCTGGCATGGATTTTGGGGGGAACCCAATGCCATTTTTTCAGTATTGGGGTTCCCCTTAAAACCCATATAAGACCGAAGGGCCTGGTATGCTCTTGGATGGGGACCCCATAGGGTTTTTTTTTTTTTAAATTTGGCGTGGAGTTCCCCTTCAAGATCCTCAAAGCACAAGGTGTCTGGTATTGTTGGGATCAAAGTCGGATCCCTGTTCACAGAAAATCGGACTGACTTTGACCCGATGTAGGACCATAAATCGCAACAGCAAAGTAAGATCAAAGTCGGACCGTTTAAATGTCGGATAGTGTGAACCCAGCCTTAATGCATTCTACTGGCCAGATTATTAATTCATTCTGGCCAATAGAATACCTTTACGTGCATACGCGCTATTTAGCTGCATTTATGCATTTTTTTATGCTCAGAAGCGTCTCTGAGAATGCTCCTTTTGTGAGTGGTTTTTTTTTTTTCTGTCTGTAAACACTCCTCTTCAAATACATCTATAAATGCATATGTGTGCATGGCTACATAAGATAACATAGAGGTGCTTTTTCAGACATAAAAAAAAAATTGGAATACCTGTATAAGCGTGTTTTTTTTTTAGCTATGTGTCCATGAGGCCTAAAAGCAATATTCTTCTGTTTACCAGTATGAGAAGGTACAATGTATAATGTATCGTTTTTTAATTCAAATTTCTCAGTCTAAAGCTAGGTTGACACTTGTGTGGGTGGTTGTTGTTGAGAGACCGCACCTGTTCCCGCGCCCCCAAAACCCCCCACGGGGAGGAAATTGCTGCTGCTCAGGAGATGCGTGGGGGTACTATTATTCTTTAAGGCACCCCCACACACTGGAAACAACAGTGCGGTTTACTGTACTTGGAAACGCACTGCACTACGTGGTTTCCCTGCAGCTGTGTTTTCTGAAAAGGTGCAAGGACCTTTTCCCTTCCCTTTCAGTGGATACAGCAACCCATTCAAATGAATAGGCTGTTGTTCATGAGCACATGCAGCCATAGGAAAACTGCATATACTGCATGTGAACAAAGCCTAAGGCCGGCCATGCATGAATCAAAATTTGGCCAGTTCAGCAAGGACAGGCCAAATTTAGATCCATGTATGGGCACTGTGGTGGTACAGAAGTCGACCTAATGGCACCACCTAGCAACAAATCAGGCCCCCTACACCCACTGTACTGATGACATTAAAGTAAGTAAACTGAGTAGTGAGCAATATATTAATATGCAATCAAAAGTAAAGGCATTAGACTGATTGATTATAATATATTTTATTGAACTCTTGATTTTCTCTTCTTGTCAATTCCTCATATAAACCTTGAAATCATATCCCTCCCTGCGGGTGACCTGGCAATTGTGGGCATTGTTTATGTGAACATCTGGGCTTTTTGAGTCACATTGACCCCCCTTTCTATTCATTTTTATAATAACCAGAGTTCATTCTCTTTCATTTTGAGATATGATTCCATTTAGGGAACCCTTGCCAGTAATTGAGGGATGCATTTTTGTGACCCCTTCTTTCACTTTATGGTGTTGATGTATATTGTATGTATTGATATGAATTATGTGCACTCTTGTAATAAAAATGTATTTATTTATACAGTAGCTACAATACCACGCCTGATCCTGAGGAAGCCATACAGCGAAACATGTAGAACTAAAAGTGTGGAAACAGCAACAGAAGCTACAAAATATTGTTCTGAATGATCAGGGTATACCCATGTACTGTATAGAATGTTTTTATACTCTTTTCTATGTAACCTCAAATAAATTGTGTTTTGATTGAAAATATCTTATGCAGCGGTATTAATTGCACCTATAAAGTTCCATCTCTCCTACCTTGTATTTTTCTAAGTCGATCTACCTATTGACTGTACAACCACCTTGACAGATTTCCCTGCTCAGTTGCAACGCTGATCAGTGTATTCTGGAAGTCTCTCCACTGTCAGAATATAATAGCACAGCAGAAGGATTCCCTCATCCACCTTGAGTGCATGGATGGGGAAATTGAGTTTGTTTTTTCCTTCAATCCGCTGGTTGAATTAAAAAACCTGACTCATCTATGGGCTGCCTAAGCCCATATTTCACAAACTTTAGTCATCGCATCCAAAACATCAGCTAGCAAACAATGGAAATGTTCCTGTTTTACAGCTGATATTTGGACAAGCGCCTGTTTTTTCCTTTAATTTCTACTGGCATGTGAAAACACACATTATGGGAATTAGACTGTGCATTTAGTTCATAATGCTATTCTCTAGTTCCAAGGGACTCCATAGATCACAGCGAAAGAGAAACTGGCAGGGACACACAATTGACGGCTGCTGTTTCAAAGTCTGCTTGCAACTGTACACCATTAATTGTGCCCATATTATGCTACATTTCATGAATTTTAAAGTGATTTGCTGATTTTATGGGTCTGTACTTTAAATCTTCTGGGCTTTAGTATCCGAGCGTTAAATTAGCTTTGGATAGATGTTGTAAACACTATTATTTAATGCAATCAGCCAAGTTTAGTAAAAAAATTAAATAAAAACAACATAATAAACATTATTGTGCACTGTTTCTTCTTTAAGAGTAAATGCTAGTGTACATAATCTATCATGCATCATAATTGTTTTTTAGAAAATAATGTGTGGAAGCAAAATCTTTACTACTCCCGAACCTGGCTTTCTGAGACATCTGTATCAGCTTCTAAAGTCAAAAGCAAAGGTCCACCTACCTTTCATTTGCTGTTGAGTGTCTCATATCCATGTTCCTTTGCCTTTTTTTAGACAAGCTCTAATTTGCAGCAAATCATAATCTTTTGTTTCAGAGACTGTAAGTTGTGAGTCATTCACAGTCAAGGCCTGGGCGTTGCACCCTGGTGAATGAAGCTCATGTGTTCAGCTGCAGGGCACAGGCTCACCATCTAGCTCAGCCTTTATCAACATTTTCAACACTGAGGAACCCTTGAAATAATTCTCCGGTCTAGGGGAACCCCTGCTAAAAATTAAAAATCTACAACTCATGATACAGTAGTGTGATGGTCAATGGGAAGAATGCTCCTTACACTTGTGGTCATTGGGAAGAATTACCCCTTACAGATAGCTTAAAAGATCGATGATTTAATTGGGAATTTATCTGAGAGGTAGAAATTGACCATTGCTCAAGGAACCCCTTGCAACCTCTGGAGGAACCCTAGGGTTCCACGGAACCCTGGTTGAGAAACCCTGGTCCAGCCTGTCAAAGCCTATGAGAGCAGTAATTCCATTTAGGCAGTATGTGCTCAGGGACAATGCCTGAAATGCAGATAGCTTGTGCTCCGAACATTCATCCCTGTGCAATTATTGCCCCAAATGTACATACCGCTAGAGGCACTGCCCAGCCCCATGCAGCCACAGCAGCTGTCAGCAGGGCTGCACAAGCACCTGTGCCCTCCAACTGCAGCTAAACTTTGTGAGCGTTGTCACTATAATACGGAAAATGTGTTACATGCAAGGTGACCAGATGATAATAAAGAAAAAAAAAAGAAATCTAATGCAGCCACCACATTTAAGGACTGGTTGGTTGCACTATATTAAATTTTTGCTTTTCGGTTTAGATATGCTTTAAGATAATCTACACAATGCTAGAAAAAGTAAACTGAGGATGTGTATCCAGAACTGACACATTTGAGCAAAAGATAGAAATTTAAAGACATCCTTCCTATTAATAATAAACATTTTTGATTGAGGAAGACAAACTGGAGAAGTCTGAGAACCTCAAATTCACCCAATGATGGAATTATATAATGAAGTGACTCTTATATGTGCCTGTTGGCTTGCAAACAGCCTGCTCTGAAGCTAGGCGAGACTTGGTTCTAAAAAGGTTGTACACTGATTATTTTAACCATAAATGTTCACAGTCTTGGGCTGGGGCAGGGGCAAGACCTAGCAAAATGACTTGAAGTGATTCTAAATGTATTTTTTCTTTAAAATAACAAACATGTCATACTTACCTGCCCTATGCAGTGGTTTTGCACAGAGAACCCTGATCCTCCTCTTCTAGGGTCCCCTTCTGGCACTCCGGCTATTCCTTCCTTCTGAGTGCCCGCATAGCAAACCACTTGCTATGGGGGCATTGGAACGGGTTCGCTCCTGAGCCTCACTGTCTGCGTCTATTGACACAGACGGTGGGAATCGGCCCACCCCCGCTCTATCATCACTGGCTGTGATTGACAGCAGCCAATTTCTGTCTCTGAGTCAATGAAGGGGGGGGGGCAGAAAGCCTCTGCTCTTGTGCACATTGCTGGATCGAGATTGGGCAATAAGGGGGGGGGCTGGGTGTGACTACATGCAGAAGGTTTTTACCTTAATGCATAGAATGAAATAAGGTAATAAGCCTTCTGCCTTTAGAACCACTTTAACTGCAGTATAGTAAAGTCAGGTCACCAGGCTGGCTGTTCTGTCTGGCAGGGCTGTGTCCAGGAATGGACATAAATACAAAACTTTTGGCAAGCAAAACAGCTCTCATATGTCTATATGTACATCTGTGTATTTTCACATTAGTGTATGTTAAAGCGGTTGTCTACCTTTTAGTGGGATTTTTACCTACAGGTAAGCCTATAATAAGGCTTACCTGTAGGTAAAATGAATATCTCCTAAACCTGTACGGTTTAGGAGATATTCCCCCTCCAAGCAGCTGCGACGTCACTGTGCATGCGTCATGTATGTCCCGGCTCATGCGCTGTGATGTCCCGGCAAAGGCCTGGCGCATAGCGCCGTACCTTGCCGGAAAGATGGGCTCCCGCGCGCATGTGTGGGAGTGATGTCTCACGGCTCTGGTCAGTCACAGTGCCGGAGCCGCGTAGCTGGAAGCAAGATCTGAGGGAAGGTGTCCGCTCCCACAGAGGGGACCGAGCAGCACGGTCGGATCTTCATTTGAAGGTGAGTATTTCATAATGAGCTAGTATACAGTGCATACTAGCTCATTATGCTCTTGTCTTGCAGTTTTTTTTCACAGGGTAGACAACCGCTTTAACCTAAATTATATAAGTTAAGGATTAATTTTTCTTTTGTTCCTCACATTAAATATATTTGTTCCTTGTATTTAGATACTAAGCACAGAATCCGTGATAATTGTTCATTCGTTTTCCTGCTTCCTTAGAGCCTACAGGATACCATGTTGCACAGCAGGCCTGTATTCCTGCACCAAGCCTGTGGCTGGTATAGTGGTCCCATGGCCGTCATAAAAAATTGTACATGAAAAAGAATCACCCACTTTAAAATAATAACATTTTGTTGCTTTGCAGCCTGAAATGAAGACAGACACAGTTTTTGTTTTATCCAGCTGTATTTACTGAGAATGGGAATAAGGTGCAGCCTATTGCATTAGGGTTGGCACCCAAAGCTCAAACACACATGCCTTTCCCTGCAGCCTCAGCTGCACTGGACAGTTAATGAATGGGAAGTGCCGGCTTCCTGTTCATTCACAAACTGAGGCATAGGAAACTATGTTCACTTCGAAAAGGAAGGCGCTAGTAAATTACATATATACTTGCCCCTTTCCCACTCTCCATCCTGAAACATCCCCTGAAGCATCTGGGGGGAGAGGAGAGGAGGGAAGCCAGCAGAACTGCGGGGAGGGCAACACTGGGGAAACCCGGGCAGTATGAGGAATTGGCACTGCACATAGTGATTAGGGTGTGCCCAGGCACACCTGGCACGCCCCCTGCGTAATGACCAAAAGCACACGGCAAAAATGACTACACAATGGTTGAAGATGAAGAAGGGTGAATGTCCTTGCTTTGCTTACTCAGAGTCCAGACCTAAACCCCACTTAAAATCTGTGGAGTTACCTGAAGTGCAGTCCACAAACAGTCACCATAAAATTTGACTGAACTTGAGCAGTTCTGCAAAGAAGAGTGGGCAAATATTGCAAAGTCTAGATATGCAAAGTTAGTAGAGACATATCCCAACAGACTAAAGGCTGCAATTAAAGCAAAAAGTGGGTCAATAAAATACTGACACAAGGGGGTGATCCTTTTTCCAACTCAGGGATTCTGTTTTTGAATTTTTTTTTCTGACATGTTGGCTTTATATCTTTCACTTGGATGTTATAAGTTGCACTGAGTTAATACAGCTGGATTACACTAAAAACCGTGTCTGTCTTCATTTCAGTCTGCAAAGCAACAAAATGTGATTCTTTTCTATACTGTATTTGCTATGCTTCTTTTTTAAAATTTATAACTACCTCTGAATTAAATCTATATATATTTGAGTAACACATCAGCATGATAATTGTCTGCAGCAGGCTTATTTTTACCTTATAGCTGGCATTTGGGAACTTATTTAAGCGTCTAACAATGACAGCTTCTGGTCTTAACAGCATATGCAGCAGATGTTGGATAACACTTTTCTATCACAATAAAGGTAACACTGAGATATTTTACCTTCTTGCAGCTGCTTAAATACTGCATTGCAGAATAACAATTGAGGAGCAAAATTGTGTTGATTTTTATTGACAGGGAAAAAAGACACCCAGTGCATAAAAATGATGAACGCTGATGGGATGGGCAAGTTTTGGACCTCTGAGAAATGTACATGTAGGAAAAAAGTGATCTATGAAATAGTTTAGCTCTAGCCCTGGCATTCAGAATGTTAATGTAATATGTGAATTTTTTATGAACAATACAGCATTTAGCAGCTGTGATAATGTGGAAAAGGAACTGCATGTATTGTAGGACAGAAACAGAGCCCGGAATCCATGGCTTGTATAGCTCATACATTTTACCAGCCTTTCTAACATGGCAGAACCCTTGAAATAACTTTCTGGTCTCAGGAGACCCCTACTAATATCTACAGCTCCCATTAGATTAGGCATGATTGTCAGTGGAAAGAATCATGTTCCTTATATTTTGAGGTCAGTAGGAAGAATTCCCCCCTTACGGAGAGCTAAAAAGTAGTGGTTACCTATCTGAAAGTCAGAAATTGCTCATAACTCAAAGAACCCCTAGTAACCTCTTGAAGAATCCTAGCAGAGAAAGGCTGATTTATACATAGTTACATAGTTAGTCAGGTTGAAAAAAGACACAAGTCCATCCAGTTCAACCAAAAAAAAAAAACATTTATATATATATATACATATACATACACAACCAAATAATCCCATATACAATCCTTCATCCACAGTTGATCCAGAGGAAGGCAAAAAACCCCAGCAAAGCATGATCCAATTTGCTATAACGGGGGAAAAAATTCCTTCCTTATTCCCAAGAGGCAATCGGATTCACCCTGGATCAACATTACCTAAAAATGTTAGTACCCAGTTATATTATTTACATTAAGGAAAGAATCCAGGCCTTTTTTAAAGCAATCAACCGTGCTGGCCAAAACCACCTCTGGAGGGAGTCTATTCCACATTTTCACAGCTCTAACTGTGAAGAAACCTTTCCGTATTTGTAGATGAAATCTTTTTTCCTCTAGACGTAAAGAGTGCCCCCTTGTCCTTTGTGATGACATTGAAGTAAATAACTCGACACCAAGATCACTATATGGACCACTTATATATTTGTACATGTTGATCATATCCCCCCTTAATCTCCTCTTCTCAAGAGAGAATAAATTCAGATCCTCTAATCTTTCCTCATAGCTGAGCTCCTCCATGCCTGGAATACAAAACTTTGATTCTTCACCCCTCAGTTCACAATTTAAAAAAAAGGCATTCTGAGCCCTGAAATCCTGTAACATCATGTGACAATGCAGAAAACGTCATATCTCATCATGCACTGCCTTACTGCATCACAGAATGAGGCGTGTTTTAATTTTGTGGACTACACCTCCCTCATTACTATCGTATTTTTGATTTATTTGTAATTGTTATTATTGAGTTTATTTGTAATGATAGAAATCCTTTGGAATGAAGAATTGTTCATTTTTCTTGGCTAACTGCTGATGTAGAAGGAAAACAGTCACCAAATGGTGCTTTGGTAGCTAATTAAACAACAGCGGGTTTCATGGATTTGCAGAGATTGCAAAATTGCAACTTGTAGATGCAAAAGGATTTAGTCATTAAAAATCCAGGGGAACTTCTCTTAATTCTAAAAACTACTGAAGCATAATTAGTGAGGGAGGTCACTTGGCTTTGCTGCTGCTTTGAATAGTTGTTGACTTGGACAGGCAAATTTTGAGAACAATCGTTCCAGCTAACAGAAAATGCAGTCAGAGTTTATTTATACACTGAGCTAAATTATAAGTGCAACACTTTTGTGTTTGCCCCTATTTATCATGAGCTCAACGCAAAGATCTATGACTTTTTCTATGTACACAAAAGGCCTATTTCTGTCAAATATCGTTCACAAATCTGTTTAAATCTATGTTAGTGAGCACTTCTCCTTTGCCAAGATAACCCATCTACCTCACAGGTGTGGCATATCAAGATGCTGATTAAACAGCATGATTATTGCACAGGTGTGCCTTAGGCTGACCACAATAAAAGGCCATTCTAAAATCTGCAGTTTTATCGCACAGCACAATGCCACGGATGTTGCAAGTTTTGAAGGAGCATACAGTTGGCATGCTGACTGCGGGAATGTCCACCAGAGCTGTTGCCCTTGAATTGAATGTTCATTTCTCTACCATAAGCTGTCTCCAAAGGCATTTCAGAGAATTTGGCAGTAGCAGTACAACCAAACGGCCTCACAACCGCAGACCACGTGTAACCACATCAGCCCGACACCTCCACATCCATCATCTTCACCTCCAAGATCCGGACAGCTGCTGCAACAATTGGTTTGCATAACCAAAGAATTTCTGCACAAACTGTCAGAAACCGTCTCAGGGAAGCTCATCTGCATGCTCATCGTCCTCATCGGGATCTCGACCTGACTGCAGTTCGTCAACATAACTGAACTGAGTGGGCAAATGCACACATTCGATGGTGTCTGGAGAGGTGTTCTCTTCACAGATGAATCACAGTTTTCACTGTACAGGGCAAATGGCAAACAGCGTGTATGGCGTCGTGCGGGTGAGCGGTTTGCTGATGTCAATGTTGTGGATCGAGTGGCCCATGGTGGCAATGGGGTTATGGTATGGGCAGGCATATGCTACCATGCTTAGCATGATATTTTTGTTGTAATTGTATCATTCATGGTTCCTTCATTGGTTTAAATTGTCCTTAGGTGGTGTTGTGTCACGTCCCACATGTGTTTTGGGTCGCCTCAGCCACAATTTCTTGATCCCAAATTATTGGGGTTCTTCTTTTTTTCCGGATACCAATGTGGGTCTTCAACATCCATTCAATCTGATTTTCTCAATGGGCAAGTAGATATGTTTAATAGCTTGCAAAAGGTAATGATATGCCAGCTATACAAATAAGGAAAGCAGAATGACCCAGAATGATCTAAAAGGATTTTTTGTTATAGAAAAGGTATTTTGTTGTAAAGAATTTTGTTACTATCTATCCAATTATCGGTCTTTTTAGATACATGTTTTAGTGGTTATAAATGGAAAGAGAGTTATTTATAAGGTTTACAATATGTGTTAGAAGAATCAAATTATACCATCAATAATAGTATCTCATGTCCGTACATTGTGGGTCGAATGTATGCTTTGTATTTTTATGCTGGCGTGCATCTGACTCACAAGCACACATTCTTTGTGTATATATATGAATTTTCCACATATATATTTTTAGAGAAACGCGTCAATCTCTGTCACATCTGTAACCTGTGTCTGAACATTTTTTGATGGATTTTATTCTTCAATAAAGATACATCATTTTCCTTCAACTCTGGTGTGCGGTCATCTATCTATTTCTACACAGGCATATGCTATGGACAACGAACACAGGTGCATTTTATTGATGGCATTTTGAATGCACAGAGATACCGTGATGAGATCCTGAGGCCCATTGTTGTGCCATTCATCCACGACCATCTCCTCATGTTGCAGCATGATAATGCACGGCCCCATGTTGCAAGAGGAATGGACCAACGTTCCACAGGCCACAATCAACAACCTGATCAACTCTATGTGAAGGAGATGTGCTGCACTGCATGAGGCAAATGGTGGTCACACCAGATACTGACTGTTTTTGGAGGGGGGATATCTGGTCACATCCTTATTGTAAAGTGGGTTCCCAAGATTCTACCACAAATCACCAGCATATTCCCTACACCTCCATTTTGGGGCCTCAAAGGTGGGAAAGAAGCCCTTGTCTCTCAACATTGGGGCAAGGGTACTTTGCAAGGAGGGAGGCTTTGCCACCACTCCACTGTTGAAAGGCATGTGGCCTGGTCTGGTGGAGTGCTGCTATGGGGACTGCTTCAATCAGACTAGTTTGAGCAACATTATTGACCAGATAGAAATTGGCCAGTATTTTGATAAGTCTGTCATTGTTCTCGTTGATGTCAAACTGTCCTGCCATTAGCCAATTTCTATCAAACTCTCATTAAGAATTAGGAGACTGCAGCTGATACAGCAGTGTAAAACTGGCCTGCAGAAGGACATTTTTAATGTGGGAGAACTGGCCAAATGCACTAGTCAAAGAGTACAGGCAGGTGTTTTACTACAAGGATAAAGTGACTGAAGTTAATGCACCAGTGTAAAATTGGTCAGCAGCAGGACCATTTTAATGAACAAGGCTAGGTACAATTTACTATTGACAAAGAGTACAAGCTGAGGCATTACTAAAAGAATTATGATTCTGCACAGGATACAGCAGTGTAACATTGGCCTCCTACAGCAGGACAGTTTAATCAGGGATAATAGGCCTAACCAGGGTATGCCTATTTTTTTTATTTTCTTATGGGGATAGGGGGTGCAGTGAATATGGGTGATATTAAGAGATGATTTTGGTGCACACTGATTTTGCTTTTAGTTTTATGTTTTCTTTTTATTTCAAAAGATGCAGCAACGTGCCACAAAGAAATTCCAGGAATTCAGCCACTTTGCAAAGGGTGAAGGCACACTATGAGTTAAGCTCAAGGAGCTGTATGACATCCCCTGAGCTTATCTCAATTATTTATAACCAACAGGTTTATTGCTCTGAGAAGAAAGGCACACAGAGCAGCTATGCCTAACTTTCCCCTCTGCTGCCCATTCACAGAAGCCTTTGTATTTTGTGACTTTGTTCACATAAAACAAAGGCTTCTGTGAATGGGCAGGAGGAGAGGAGGGGCAGGCATTGCAGGTGCAGTGACTCTCCTGTTCAAAATGCATAGCTTAAAAGGAACAGCGTCAGGCCCCCAGAACTACAGCGATAGCTGTCTTCTGGGAGTACTTTAAATCTGTCAGATATAAATGCACCTCAATGGACTAAACACGCGTGCCTTCATTTTTTTCAAAGTAGCTGAATTTTTGGAATTCAGCTTTAAATACCCCAACATTAAAAATAAATGAAAACCCCAAGATACTTTCCCCCCAAAACAAAAGTCTCTTTGGATAAAGGGAAGTCTTGCAGAAAAAAAAATGCTTAGCCACTGTAAGTGACTGCTGACCTTAAATCAACCAGAAAATAGACAAATACAGTGCCTTGCAAAAGTATTCGGCCCCCTTCGAACTTTGCGACCTTTTGCCACATTTCAGGCCTCAAACATAAAGATATAAAACTGTAATTTTTTGTGAAGAATCAACAACAAGTGGGACACAATCATGAAGTGGAACAAATTTATTGGATATGTCAAACTTTTTTAACAAATAAAAAACTGAAAAATTGGGCGTGCAAAATTATTCAGCCCCCTTAAGTTAATACTTTGTAGTGCCGCCTTTTGCTGCGATTACAGCTGTAAGCCGCTTGGGGAAGTCTCTATCAGTTTTGCACATCGAGAGACTGAAATTTTTGCCCATTCCTCCTTGCAAAACAGCTCAAGCTCAGTGAGGTTGGATGGAGAGGGTTTGTGAACAGCAGTTTTCCCTTACCCGTTTTTAAAGTCAGAGAGCTACACGTTTTGACTATCTCTGAAGGGGTTCGCCGAATGTCGACATTAGCGTCGTTTTCCGCCGTGATGTTTCATAATTGAATTCCCCCGACTTATTAAAACGTGCGGGTTAAAAAGTCAAAAAATAAACAATTTTTTCAAACTGTATAGGTTATTTAAACAAGGTGAAGTACTAACACAGGGTGAACAACAACTAAGAAGTGTTTTTTAATGTCAAAATATAGAAATACAAACTCCGGACTTTACACCGTTTTCCAGCGTTTCAAGCTTCCCCCG
>BLSH010297482.1:297102-323579 GCA_018402905.1 Glandirana rugosa | reverse complement strand
AGATTTGCAGTGGTCTGATACTCCTTCCATTTCAATATTATCGCTTGTACAGTGCTCCTTGGGATGTTTAAAGCTTGGGAAATCTTTTTGTATCCAAATCCGGCTTTAAACAGTATCTCGGACCTGCCTGGTGTGTTCCTTGTTCTTCATGATGCTCTCTGCGCTTTAAACGGACCTCTGAGACTATCACAGTGCAGGTGCATTTATACAGAGACTTGATTACACACAGGTGGATTCTATTTATCATCATTAGTCATTGAGGTCAACATTGGATCATTCAGAGATCCTCACTGAACTTCTGGAGAGAGTTTGCTGCACTGAAAGTAAAGGGGCTGAATAATTTTGCACGCCCAATTTTTCAGTTTTTTATTTGTTAAAAAAGTTTGAAATATCCAATAAATTTTGTTCCACTTCATGATTGTGTCCCACTTGTTGTTGATTCTTCACAAAAAATTACAGTTTTATATCTTTATGTTTGAAGCCTGAAATGTGGCAAAAGGTCGCAAAGTTCAAGGGGGCCGAATACTTTCGCAAGGCACTGTAAGCTGACAATATTAAGAACAAAAATGGATAAGACAGCAAAAAGGTTGACTACCCACCTTTTCCCAACTTTTCTCTACAGCAGATTCCAATACATGGATTAGCTAGATGTGGCTTCAATTTGTTAGTGTATCTAAATCTGCTAGTACATCTAACACACTCTTCCCCCCATACTGAGAATGCTGCTGCCCAAATTTGCCCCCTGTGCTCCTTCATCCAGAGTGGGGGCACTCATACAGGAGGTGTGTTACCTGCCAAAACACCAGCTGAAAACAGAGGGAAGAAAGTCTAAAAAGAAAATGGATGCAGCCACCCCATTTAATGATTGGTAAGCTGAAATAAATCACATTTTTGGTTTTTGGTTTTATTACCACTTTAAACCTGAAGTTCATTTGTATATCTAGAAAAGTGTTGTCATTCAGCAAGGAGCTTAGGGCTATGATGGGATCTGCTGACTTCATAAATGGATTACACTGAGGATATGATGAAATCAGCACTTGGGTAGCAATAAAAGTGTTATTTTATGCGTTGTCCTTCATCATAGACTAAATTCAATGATCAACACATCCTGTAGCCCACAGCAGGTACCAGAATGAAAGCTTTAGTTTCTGCATGGAGCACAATGTGACAGTTACAAAGAACGGCTTTCCCAAGGGCCTATTTGTGTACAGAAAAACACAGAGCACACCGCTGGGATCTAATTAATAATTTTATACTACCTTAAATATGTGATATGGCTTATTACCCTAGCTGCGATCGTTCTAAATTAACGTATAAAAAAATATAATAACATGTTTATTTCTAGTTAATGATTGGCTAAATAGTGCAGACTACAAAGCTTACAAAAAACAGAAAATACACATTCCTATTGTTGTCTAATGTGTACTAATCACCAAATCAAAGTAGAGGCACCCATTTTATTTAAGGGTATATAGCATGGACCCTATGGGGCTCATTTACTAAAACTGGAGAGTGCAAAATCTGATGCAGCTCTGCATTGAAACCAATCAGCTTTTTTCTGTCAAAGCTTAATTGAACAAGCTGAAGTTAGAAGCTGATTGGTTTCTATGCAGAGCTGCACCAGATTTGCACTCTCCAGTTTTAGTAAATCAACCCAGTGGCAGTAAGCTTGGGCTCCCCTAATGTAAAGATAAAAAAACAAACAATAATGATACATATAAAGATATGAAACAGTGATAAAAACATAAATAAATACCAATACATAAATCAGTCCATAATTCTGTAAACCAATCAATGCAAAGTGTGGTTCATAATTCAATATGTACACTGTATGTGCAATAACCCAAAAACTATGGTCACAATAGAGCCATAGAATAATATAATGTCCAATAAAGTGACAAAAGTGCAGAGAAAATAGTGCAAAAATAGTCTTTAATGTAATTCAAGAGAAAGTGACTGATATAATCCAAAATTGTGACAGACTAATAGAGTAGTATAGTGATGATCCAATCCACTATACTACTCTATAGGTCTGTTGCAAGTCAGCTCCCGCACTGAATGTTCCCCCGGTTTTGGCGGTCTACCCTTGGAATCAATTGACTCAGGTGTAAGTATGGGGTTCACACCACAGGCCCCCTGCTTTTTTTCCAGCCATACTTATTATGTGTTACATTATAATTGTAATCTACTTTCAGATATCCTGCATCCACTCCTGATAAAGCGAGCGGAGCTGGCGAAATGCGTTGAGAATACAGATTCTGATTACTTACTTAAGGTTGTACTAATACCATTATTTTTACACATATGAGCCTTTGGCTGTTAACATTTTATCATGTCATTGCTAGTATATTGGATGTCCATGTCTGTTTATGTGCTGATTTACCTACAATAAATTTGACCTTATGCTCACCTCATTCAAAGTCCCATGGGCCAAAAATCTTTGCTTTTGTTTTGACTGCATTATAGAGGGATGGAGGTGTGTCATAATAGAGGCAACAACCAGACCATGTTCTTTTTCAGAAGATTACAGGGAGGGAGGGGGAGTGGTGAACTTCTGCTTGAATTGCCTAGGTGGCCCAAGCGTAAGTGGGAGCTGGGTACCTGTCAAAACTAGGTACCCCCCTAAAAAAAATGACATGCCAAATGTGGCATGTAAGGGGGTGAGGAGTCCTTAAAGCAGAATTTCCACTTTTGGGTGGAACTATGCTTTAACGGGGGCACAGAAGTCTATAAAAACCTGACAGGTGTTCTAAATCCCACTTTGCTCTATCCAAAACTAACAAAAACGTTTTGTACAGGTGGTCCGCGGGTTACAAACAAGATCGGGTCTGTAGGGTTTGTTTTTAAGTGAAATTTGTATGTAAGTCGGAACAGGAACATTTTTTAAGTGTAACTCCAGCCAAAAAAGAATTTGTATTTTTTTTGGGGTAGCATAGTTAACACTCCTGTAACATTTGTTTTGCTGTCTGTGCGCCTGTTCAGAAGATTTCACCTCACTTCCTGTCCCAATGAAAATTGGATTTTGAAAATTTTGGGTTGTTGTGGAAACAAACCTTGGTGATAAAGCTCCAGTGGAGACACCTTTTTCCCATAATAACTCTTACAGGAGTGAATTTCCCTTCCTAGGGGGAGATTTCCTCTCACTTCCTGTTGTCTCCCTCCGTTTGTAAGTAGGAGTCGTTTGTAAGTTGGATGTTTGTAACTTGGAGACCGCCTTGTATTTAGTTACATTTTAAGCTTTGACAATAAAACTTGAAAGCTGATTGGGTACTATGCAGAGTTGTACCAGATTCTGCGTTTACCAGTTTTAGTAAATCTCTCCCATTACGTCTATAAAAATAAGCAATATCTGGATCGGAGATGTTCAGGCAGAGAAAAAAAAGTACATTTAATGCAAGATGATGTCAAAGGCACAGCTGCTGCTAGATAGCAAAGAATTGTGCAATTAGAGTTTGTGCTCATCAGGAAGATATGGCAGAGATATGTCTTTCCTGGGGTACATAGGATCCTACCGACTCTCATTCACCTCTCCAGAGATGTTAATGGTTCCTCAGTCTTTTGCTGATTCAATATTTAGCATACCCATTCTCTAGAACAGGGATATGCAATTAGCGGACCTCCAGCTATTGCAGAACTACAAGTCCCATGAGCCATAGCAAGACTTTGACAGCCACAAGCATGACACCCAGAGGCAGAGGCATGATGGGACTTGTAGTTTTGTAACAGCTGGAGGTCCACTAATTGCATATCCCTGCTCTAGAACTTAGTGCCATTACTATAAAAGTTTAAGTAACTAGAGATTAGAGACTTGGCAAATCTAATTGTATTTAAGACTGATCTTAGCAAATGGTCACAGATCCTTGCTATGGCATTGTGCCAGGGCAATTGTTTTTTTTTTTCAGGCCTTGCATTTTTTTGTCATTGTGCACAATGTATTGATTAAAGTGGATGTAAACCAAAAAAAAAAAAAATTACTGACACTTCTACAGGAGAGGATATAATGTCTTATGTGCCCAGTTTTGCCACGAAGAGTTAATACAACTCTGAGTAATGCTCTTATCTTTTTTCAGTAGAAAAAAAACGACTGAGGGAGAAATAGGAGACATTTCACCCCATGCTATGTGACTGACAGGTCATATTTCTTATCTCCTGAACAGAGCAAAAAGAGCCTCACACTTCCCCCTCCCATCTCCCCCAGCTCTCAGTATAAAGGTGGGTGGGAAGTCTTGTGACATCACAACTCCACCCACCGAGCTTCAGCAAAGAGAGACACCCACTGATTCCAGAGATTTGTCGGGCTGCTACTGCTAAAAAGGGTGACATTTTGCAAGGTAGGGATACATGCAGGAGGCTTGCGTGCATATATATATTAATGCTGTGCCGTTAGTTTATACTGGGTGAGTGGTGGGTTTACATCCACTTTAATGATCATTATTACATCCACTTTAATGATCATTATTGACTAACTTTGTCAGGAAAGAACGATCATTGATTGATTGCAGAGACATGTACAATTCATTAAAACTGTGACTGACACAGCAGATTTTTGAAGAAATCTGTCAGGCCTCAAGGAATTTATAAGTAGCAGGATTCAAAAATATTTTTTAAAGTGAAAGTAAACTGAATATACATTTTTGGGCCCCCAGGATACCTCTTTTATAATGTGCAAGTATGCACAGCATATTTGCACATTAGGGCAGACTTACCTAGAATGTGCATGGCAGCTACTTTGTCCTGGCACAAAACCGTGCCAAGACAATACACTATTATACTGCATTTATATTGCAGTATTGCACATGCATGGCTCAGTGTACAGCAACTTTAAGTCGCACATATATGAATAGTTATCCTTTAACACAGGGAACGACTTGTCATTCGACTGAATGACATGATGTCCAAAGTTGCATGACAAGTCGCACAAGTGTGAATGGAGCCTTATAGACAAAAGTGCTGACAGGCACGTAGAAGAATCAATGACACAAACATCCCAAGTCTCACGCATTTTGGCTGCAGCTCCCGGACACCTGGGAGTGCTGTGCGATATCCCAGCTGCAGGGCCAATCCTGTGGTGTCTCATCCCCACCTCGCACACATGGATGGTCCCCTGTTTCACAGCCGGGAATGATCGGTGCGGCGGGGGACAGCTGTGAGCACCGATCTCCCTGTATAGCTTTTCAGCTGACAGCCGCTTCTCCTCCTCTCCCTCCCGCGGCTATACAAGGAGATCGGTGCTCACAGCTGTACCATTCCCAGCTGTTTCCTATGTGCTTCTCCGGCCCGCTGTCCTCCTCTGGCTCCATGTCCTCCTCTTCCACCCCCCCCCCCCCATAGCCCCGCAGCCAGCTTCCCTCCTCTCTGCTGTGGGGGATGTCAGGATGGGGAGCAGAGGAAGGGACTGGTAAATATGTTATATACCGACCCCTTCCTTTTCTAAATTGTAGACAGTGAGCGATCGCTCACTCCTGTGTCCTGTGAAAACTGAGCAGAGTAAACTGTGCTTATTCTGCTTCAGTTTATGGATGGAGAGGAGACTGTTTCCTCTTCATTCATCATCGGTGCTGAGAAAGGGACTGGGGAATCTCTGTCCTTAGTCCCTTTCTCTGTCTCAAAGGGGAGATGTCAGGGGTCTGTTTAGACCCCTGATATCTCACCAAAGACCCCTGACAGGGCGGATAAAAAAATGCAATAAATGTTAAAAAACGTAATTGTAAAAAAATTATAAAAAATTTAATTGTAAAAAAAATATATAAAATAAAAAAACTACTGACACCACTCCACGCTGCCCTACCAACACTGTCCACTGCCACACCCCCTCCCCCCAAAAATCATTGTGAAAAAAAGGAAAACAAATTAAATTGTAAAAAAATCAATACATAAAAATAGAAAAACTACTGACATGGGTCACTGCTCTACTGACACTGTCCACTACCCCCCACCCCCATCCCAATCATTGGGAAAACAAAAAAAATACAAAAATAAATTGTAAAAAATAATTAAAAAAACAAAAAAATAATAAAAATAAAATACATTCTGACACTGTCCGTTGCTCCACTGGCCCCCAAAAAGCATTTTGAAAAAATGAAAAAAAAAACCCTGAAAAATTAAATTGTAAAAAAAAAAGAATAATAAAAAAGAATAACAAAAATAAAGAAGTACTGACACTGTCCACTGCCCTATTGATACCATCTTGCACATACTACCCACCGCCGTACACACTGCACTGTATATTACCTATTAAACATTACTGCATTCTGCACGATGTAAGTCATCTCACACGCTATTAAACCATACCCCCTTTAACCTACGCCTTTAAGCCATACCCACGCTTCGCCGCGTGGGGGGGGGGTCACCTCCCTGAGATGAGTTTGCCACCTCCCTGCAATGAGTTTTTGCAGGTTAGGATGTCTGATGCTTGAAGGTATGGGAACCTCTGCTGTTCCCACACCCACATATGTGTGAAACTAGGCTAAGTGTTAGCAGCTTGTTTAAGCATATCAAAACCCTAAAAAGGCACATATTGCAGCTTATAAATCCTTAGATGTAATGTAGATGTGATTGCTGCATTTGTTTTCTTTTTTTCAGTTTTTTTTCTCTTTATTTTCACCTGGGGACCTGCCAGTAATGCACTTCCTGTCTTAGGTTGACAACCCTACTCATTGTACTGTAACTATGGCGGAGTATTGTTGTCATCCTAGGCTGCTCTCCTGATTTGGAGCACAAATGTTTCCCCCTCTCCTCATCTCTATTACATAGAGGGGTGTTGCTCTGTAGCCCATAGAGAATAGATAAGAAAGCTGATAACATTGTTTTTTAGATTTCAATCCAGTTCCCAGGAAGTTAGCAGGACACAGGGTTTCTATCAGTATCAGCAGATCATTTTATGTATCTGCAGAACATGTACTCAGGTTTAAAAAAGGAAACTAAGGCAGCCACCACATCAAAGGGCAGGCATTGTGCAGTATACCTTGTTTATTACACGCAGAGGAGTACATCACAAGTCCTCATTTCATTTGTGCCCACTCTGTCTGTACCACCTGTTTCTGCCCCCCGTAAACATTTTTGAAACAGACTGCAAAGAACATCGCAAACTGGGAAGGAAAAGGATTTGTGTTCATCTTTAGTGCAGTGTTTTTAAAATCCCCATGACAAGACTGTCAGGTTTTCAGATCAACACAAAAGTTTCTTTATTACGTTATAACTTTATTGGTTAGAGGCCAGTACACTGATCTAAAGGAATTGAACTGACTCCCCACACAGAAAAACAATTCCAGTTCCTTGAAAAGCTAAACCAATGGATCAAATGTAATCTATTAGGATCACACAAACAGGCAAGCAACTAGCATTTACAGTCGGCTCTGTTCACACTAGTCTCCAAAGTCAAGCAATTTTGAGTGCGTCTTTGAAGTGCAACTTTGATGTGTCTTTCATGTGACTTTTACACTCTCTGGCATTCAAGTACCAAGAAAGTTGCATCAATAGTGCAGGGGCCTTTGCAAAGTCGCTGTGACTTTAAGTCGCATAGATTTGAATGGGTTCCTTTGAAATCAATGGGATGTGACTTGTCATGTAACTTTATGTGTCCAAAGTCGCATGACAAGTCCCACATCAGAGTTCTCAGCCCCTCCTCCTTAACACTAGAGTCCTCAGCCCCCCCAACCCCAAACCCCCCTCAGTCACATGACAAGTCTTGTAAATGTGAAGTCTCACATCAGAGTTCTCAGTCCCCCCCCCCCCCACTAGAGTCCTCAGTCCCCCTCAACCCCCCCACCCTCAGTCACATGACAAGTCTCACAAACAGTGGCGGCTGGTGAAGTTTAAGGATGGGGGGCGCAAGACCCTGCCCTTCCTATTTGACCCCTCCCACTTCTCATAAGCCCCACCCCTTATAGAATCCACCCACTTCGTCCTCTGTATTCCACTTGCTTCCACCCATAGTGTCAGGAGTATACAGCTCAGCATCCCAGGACAGAGTATACAGACCAAGAATCACAGGACAGAGTATACAGCTCAGCATCACAGGACAGAGTATATAGCTCAGCCTCACAGATCAGGGTATATAGCTCAGCCTAATAGATCAGGGTATATAGCTCAGCTTCACAGATCAGAGTATACAGCTCAGCCTCACAGATCAGGGTATACAGCTCAGCCTCACAGATTAGGGTATACAGCTCAGCCTCACAGATCATGATATACAGCTCAGCTTCACAGATCAGGGTATATAGCTCAGCCTCACAGATTAGGGTATATAGCTCAGCCTCACAGATCAGAGTATACAGCTCAGCCCCACAGATCAGATTATATAGTTCAGCCTCACAGATCAGGGTATATAATGTAGCTCAGCCTCACAGATCAGGGTATATAGCTCAGCCTCATAGATCAGGGTATATAGCTCAGCTTCACAGATCAGAGTATACAGCTCAGCCTCACAGATCAGGGTATACAGCTCAGCCTCACAGATTAGGGTATACAGCTCAGCCTCACAGATCAGGATATACAGCTCAGCCTCACAGATCAGGGTATATAGCTCAGCCTCACAGATCATGGTATACAGCTCAGCCTCACAGATTAGGCTATATAGCTCAGCCTCACAGATTAGGGTATATATCTCAGCCTCACAGATCAGGGTATACCGCTCAGCCTCATAGATCAGGGTATATGGCTCAGCTTCACAGATCAGAGTATACAGCTCAGCCTCACAGATCAGGGTATACAACTCAGCCTCACAGATTAGGGTATACAGCTCAGCCTCACAGATCAGGGTATATAGCTCAGCCTCACAGATTAGGGTATATAGCTCAGCCCCACAGATCAGAGTATACAGCTCAGCCCCGCAGATCAGGGTATATAGCTCAGCCTCACACATCAGGGTATATAATGTAGCTCAGCCTCACAGATCAGGGTATATAGCTCAGACTCACAGATCAGGGTATACAGCTCAGCCTCACAGATCAGGGTATACAGCTCAGCCTCACAGATCAGGGTATATAGCTCAGCCTCACAGATCAGGGTATATAGCTCAGCCTCACAGATCAGGGTATACAGCTCAGCCTCACAGATCAGGGTATATAGCTCAGCTTCACAGATCAGGGTATACAGCTCAGCCTCACAGATTAGGCTATATAGCTCAGCCTCAAAGATTAGGATATATAGCTCAGCCTCACAGATCAGGGTATACAGCTCAGCCTCACAGATCAGGGTATACACCTCAGCCTCACAGATCAGGGTATATAGCTCAGCCTCACAGATCAGGTTATATAGCTTAGCCTCACAGATCAGGGTATACAGCTCAGCCTCACAGATCAGGGTATACGGGTCAGCCTCACAGATTAGGGTATATAGCTCAGCCTCACAGATTAGCGTATACAGCTCAGCCTCAAAGAACAGGGTATATAGCTCAGCCTCACGGATCAGGGTATACAGCTCAGCCTCACAGATCAGGGCATATAGCTCAGCCTCACAGATTAGGGTATACAGCTCAGCCCCACAGATCAGGGTGTATAGCTCAGCCTCACAGATCAGGGTATATAGCTCAGCCTCACAGATTAGGGTATATAGCTTAGCCTCACAGATCAGGGTATACAGCTCAGCCTCACAGATCAGGGTACACAGCTCAGCCTCACAGATGGTCTCAAGTGTGAAGTCTCACATGAGAGTTCTCAGTCCCCCCTCAACATTAGAGTCCTCCCCTTCACACCTGAGTCCTCAGTCTACCCCCCTCCCCCCTTCCTCAGTCCCTCCTATCCTTTTTCACATCAGAGTCCTCTGATTCTGATGTGAAAGGGGTGACTGAAGACTCTAGTGTTAAGTGGGGGGGGGGGCTGAGAACTCTGATGCAAAGCGGAGGGGGGGGGGCTGATGTGAAGGGGGGGCTGAGGACTCTGCCATAATAGTGGGGGGCTGACGACTCTGGAGTTAAAGGAATGAAATGGAGGACTCTGACGTGGAAGGGGGTAGGTGGGTTGAGGACTTTGATGTGAAAGAGAAGAGAAAACTGAGAACTCTGAAGGGAAAGTGGGGGGGGGGGTGAGGATTCCAATGTAAAGGGGGGGACTTCTAAAGTGACATGGTTGCCGTGCAATTTTGCATAGTTTTAAAGGGTGTTATGAATGAAAAAAGGTTAAGAAACAATAGATTAAAGCTTCTATCAATGTTATTGTCATTGGTGTACCTATTGGTGACATTTTTACTTCCTTTTCCTACAGGGAGTACTGGGAAATCTCTTTTTCAAAGACACAGGTAAAAAAGAATATTACTTTTTTTATAGACTAAGGAAATTTTTGATCTACTGATAATGTTTGTATAAACATCTGATCTGTGTCTTTATGTGCTGGTTATGGGCACAGTCGACAGCTTTGTATGAGTCCTCATTGGTGTTATAAACAGAAATAAAAAAACTCACAGAGATCTTAACTTTTCATCACTGTATCAAAATCTTTTTTAAAATGTTATTTAGAGTTAAGCTGATCTTAGATGGAATGAAATTTGTCCAATCCAAGAACTGGCTTGAATTTCGATCCATCTGTGGCCATTTCCAATTAAAGTAAGGATTCATTTTCCCCATGTCCCTTTAGTAATGAATCGGATGTTGGAAAATGTTCATTCACTCAGCAGCTGCAGCCCTGAGCGGTGTATTCTGACAGTTTTTGTTTGTAAACTGGCCCTTTTAAAAAGAAAATCATTATTGAATAAAATGCCAAATGAAGTTAAAATAACTTCTACATTTTATTGAATTGACCCCATGTTATGTGATTTTTATCCTGACTCTTTTTCTCCTATATGTCTATTTTTGAAGGTAAATCTGACCATGAAAATGTATTGCATCATTCACTTATAAAAGCAGAAAATTGAATTAATACAACTATTCACTGATAGCACAGTAGATATAAACCTGGACTCCAAAGAAATATAAAAAGCCAGCCTTAAATTCAGTTATGTACTAAAAATAAATATGTTTTTGATACGGCTAGTATAGTAGCTAAAATCTGTTTACAGGTATATTAGATTCGAATAACCCTCTGTAAAGCAGGGCTGAAATTGACAGGTCAACATTGTCCTATTGCAGGAATATGCAATTAGCGGACCTCCAGATGTTGCAGAACTACAAATCCCATGAGGCATAGCAAGACTCTGACAGCCACAAGCATGACACCCAGAAGCAGAGGCATGATGGGACTTGTAGTTTTGCAACAGCTGGAGGTCAGCTAATTGCATATCCCTGTCCTATTGCATTGCACAGTGTTGTCAATATTTTATTGCAATCCTTATAACTACAGGATAGAACAGAGTGTGCTGTTGCTTCTTTATAGTCCAGTTAGCGCTCTGGGAGTGTGGCAGTTGATTAAATGGTACTGCTTATCTAAAGTCACTTACCTGACTGTACTTGGAAGTGTTGCTTATTCAGGCAAGCCAGGTTACATAAAAGTATACATAGAGGAAAAATGAGGCACTAACAGTTCTTGAAAGTATGTATGATATGTATGTAAGGTATTCCCTAATAATGTCTAAATATCAGTTGCTTTTAAAGTGGTTGAAAAGTCAGAAGGTTTTTTAGCTTAATGCATTCTATGCATTAAGCTAAAAAGGGCAACAGTCTCCTTAACCCCCATAATACTTACCTGAGCCCATCTCTACCAGCAATGTCGCAGGAGTGTCTCGGCTGCTCGAATCTGTACCTCCTCATTGACTGAGACGGCAGTGCAGCGCCATTGGCTCCCGCTGCTGTCAATCAAATTCACTGAGCCAATGAGGAGAGAGAGGGGGTTGGTCCAGGTGAATGGACACAGGGAGCTGCGGCTTGGCTCGGGTGCCCCAATAGCAAGCTGTTTGCTGTGGGGGCACTCAACAGGAGGGGGGGCCAAGGGAGCCGAAGAGGGACCCAAGAAGAGGAGGATATGGTCTAACGTTTTCCACAAGACTGACTAACAATGCCTTGACCCGCACGATAGGAGACATTTATCAGTTCTGTTACAAAACAAGGTAAACAGGATCAGGAAGAAAGCTTGTGCAACGGATTTACAACATGAAGTAAAAGTGGATACTTATTACTATATAAACAGTCAATAAATGTGTTTGGTAATGCATTAGGTGAGCGCGCCTTCCTTTTGTTTTGCTTTGTAGTCTCTATTGGATCACCCCATCTGAGGGGGGGCCGCCTGGTAATCGCTGGAAGCGATTGATGCTTTGTAGATTTACAACATGGTTACATCTTGATTCATAAATTCCTCCCTTTACTGCTAAAGGAGCACTCTGACAGAATGAAAGCAGCCTCAGACCACTTCTTAATTGTGTGTCTGCTGTAGAATTCTCCAATTTACAATAATAGATCTGACCTTTGCAAAACTGTCAAAGTTAGCTGGCCAGGATTACAGACATAGGGGTTTGTGAATAAACAGTAAATTTGATATATAGAATTTGCTCAAAAAGAGACAGTTTGATTTAGGTCTAATTGTGTTGATAGGTGTTCTCTTCTTTCAGAATTGCCCCCCCGCCCCAGATGGCTGGTGATCTGGAGACTGGTGGAGGAATAAATAGGCAGCAGGAGAGGTTCGAAGAGCACAGATCCTAATAATGAATGGTCAGGAGCAGGGAATTACTTTCATTGCCGCTTTCCCTCCAGCAAAGAGAATAGTAAGAGGCATGGTAATGATGTCACAAATTCACATTCCAAATTTCTCAAGACGAGCACTACGAGGCAGTAGTGCCTTAGAATCTCACATTGCATATACACAGCTATGAGACTGAAGGCAGAAACGTGCCTAGGCACAGGAAGCAGTTTTGCTGTTATTCAGGTGAAATTCAAAATAAAATGTACATTTTCACAGTGCGTTTTGGGCAAATCTTCACTTTTTTAGTTCAGGTCCACTTTAACACTGCAGAAAGAACACTACCAGCAACTATGTGTAAATGTTTTTCAGAAAGGATTGTTTTAAATAACTAAAAAGGTTATATGTGATCTTTTATATGGCTAAACTGTTATGATAAAAATACCAGTCACCTCTAAACCCATTAAAAAACTTACTGGTGAGAACTATAATAAACCCCTGTAGATTAGAGTGTTAAACAATAAAATAATTTATTAAACATAACATATTCCTGATAATATGCCCAGAAGATCTTACAGCATCTACCCTGAATAAAGGTCATAGCATAACCAATGAGCATGGATGCTTTTAGCCTCACTTATATAACGCATACAATACTTGATTACTGGCTGTTGCTGCTAGCCATTGTCCAGTAAAATTGTGCAAAGGTATATTCTTGTCAAATGCAGATTCTGGCAAAGACATGCAAGTTCAAAAAACCTTTCTCTGGGCAAATCAAAGTTAAGAGTCAAATCAATTATGAAATGAAGAGCGCATTTAAATAATTATATTGCTTGTAAGTGCACTATTTCATTCCATCATTATAGCCAATTATTTAACCACCCCCCGCCAGGCCTATAGACAAATGATGGCCGGGCAGTGGTTCAGTTACCCTGACCGGACGTCATATGATGTCCGGCCAGATAACCCGTGATTGCGCGCCCACAGGGGCACGCATCGTGGTGATCGGTGGTGTAGTGTCTGTAGCTCCTCCATCGGAAGCTCTTCACCATGTGACCAATCACAGTGTATCGGCTTTTCCTCTACTTTCGCCTGCAGACATGAGTAGAGGAGAGCCGGTCGGCGGCTCTCCAGACAAGGGGGGGTCTGCGCTGATAGTTTATCAGTGCAGCACCCCGAGGATCGCCACCCAGGACCACCAGGGAGCCCGCCCAGGGACCACCAGGGAGCCCACCCAGGGACCACTAGGGAGCCCACCCACGGACCACCAGGGAGCCCACCAAAACCACCAGCTAAGGGGGACACATTATACTATAGGGATGGCACTGTGCCCATCTGTGATGCCTGCCAGTGCCTTCTTATCAGTGCCTCCTAACAGTGCCCTCTATCAGTGCTGCCTATGAGTGCCCACCAGTGCCACCTATCATTGCCCACCAGTGCCACCTACCAGTGCCACCTACCAGTGCCACCTATCAGTGCCAATCAGTGCCACCTTTCAGTGCTCAGTGCCACCTATGAGTGCCCATCAGTGTCACCTATGAGTGCCCAACAGTGCCACTCATCAGTGCTGCTTATTAGTGGCGCCTATCAGTGTCCATCAGTGCTGCATATAAGTGCCTCATCATCAGTGCCCATCAGTGCCGCCTCATCAGTGCCAATCAGTACTGCCTCATCAGTGCCCGTCAGTGTAGCCTCATCAGTGCCCATCAGTGATGGAGAAAATGTACTTATTTATAACGTTTTGTGACAGAAACTGAGAAAAACTTTTTTTCCCCAAAATTTTCGGCCTTTTTTTATTTGTAGCGCAAAAAATAAAAACCCCAGAAAAAGAAAGCTCTATTTGTGGGAACAAAATGATAAAAATTTTGTTTGGGTACAACGTTGCACGACCGCGCAATTGTCATTCAAAGTGCAACAGCACTGAAAGCTGAAAATTGATCTAGTAGGGAAATGTTCTAAGTGCCTGGATGTGGTTAAAGTGGTTAAAGAAGTTACGCTGGGATTTGGCTTTAAATTTATGCGGAAGTTGTGCAACTTTGAAGCTGCAGCAGTGTGAACCGGGGCTTAGATTCTGATTGGCTACCATGCGCAGCTGCACCAGATTTAGCACTTTCCAGTTTTAGTAAATCAACCCCTGTGCCCTTTGCAAATGCAGCTGCAATCTAAAAATGCTTTTGCTTCAGACCTTAGTAAATAAGGGAAACTTCACTTTGCAAAAATTACCCAATCACATGTAAGGAAAATAAAAAACTGCATTTTTGCTTGCACATGATTGAATGATGGAGATCAGCAGAACTTGCCCTCATTTGCTGAGCTCTGGGTCAAATGCCCTTGCAGAGTGCACAGCCTATTTGCATACCTCCCAACATTTTGAGATGGGAGAATTATAAAAAAAATCATTGGTTAAACCCAGAAGTGCCTTTTTTTTACCACTACTACTCCTTTATACTGGCTTTTGAAATTTACAAATGCAGCAATGCAGAAATTGGATAAAATATTTAGCACTGCCACTTTTTGAAAGATAAATAGTGCATTGTACATACAACTATATAGATCAGACAAAATGAGAGACAAATGAGGAGGAAAGAGGGACAGAGGGACCTTGTTCCAAATCAAGGAACCCTCTCTCTAAATCAGGGACAGTTGGAAACTATGTATTCACATTTAATATATCAACCCCTATGACTGGTTAAGAGATTTCCCTTCACCATGGAGCTTTTCTAAGAACCATGACATTTTTTTTGGCAGCTCTCTAGTACACTGAAGAACCTGAGTAAGCCGTCAAGGTAAACATCTCTGGGTTTGGAGAATGAGTAATCAATTTAAATAGCCAAAACATTCTAGGGAGTTCTAAGGTGCCCTCCTCATCAGAGTTTCATGATGATGATCATAATGATAATGATGATAATGCTAGTCTGAAGAAACTAGATATCATGCTTCGTTAATCCCGAAATCCTGATTTTGGACACATCATAAAAAACTGCTCTGGTCACGGGGTGATGCACCAGGTAGAATATCCACCTATGCAAGGACCCATTTCTCCATCACCTTGTTTCTCTATCTAACATTCTTTGAAGAACTGAAAGGAAGAAGCAGGACCCCACACAAATTAGAAAAGATTTTCACGGTCCCAAAATACAAATTACAAAGATATTATTCTTCAGTCTGAATACATTGGCTCATTGGATCCATTGGATTAGAGCAGTGACTTTTCTGACTATTTCATGGGCTAGACTTATGCTTGCTTGTTACTTACAATTAAAGATGCTTAGGACCTCAGTTACAATCTTGCACCTACTGAGCATGTGCACGTTTTAAAGTGGCCTATAAAAGTATATGGCTAGTAAAGTCACTGGCAATCTTTTTTTTAAGTTAGGAAAATTAACCAAATGTAATAGTTAAAAAACATAAATGTGTGTGTGAAATGCATTAGTGTGATAAATTATAGTTGTTAGGGGAAATTGCAGACAATTAATCTGTTGTGCGAAGGAACCCTATTTATAACAGATACATCACAAACTACCAAGAGGGACATGGAAGCAGAAGCTTGAGCAGGGCATTGTTTGAAATGAATCTGCCAAATAAGCATTTAATGTTTCTAATTTGAACCAGATTCTAATTTTACCTCTTTGACTGCGCTGCATTAGCAGAAAAACATATAGATACTTAGAGATCTCATTTCTATTCTGCAGATGTCCTACCAAAGCTTGCAGTAAAGAAAATCTCTCAATTATGTATATATTATTTTTCTTTGTATGTTCAGGGGCCAAAAAAAATAGGTTTATTTATTTTAAAGCTGAACATTAGGCAAACAGCTACATACACAAATGTAATGCAAAGGGACCTTTCAAAGGATTTGTATTTCTGTCCATACAGGATGAGGGGGTTACGGGGCAATCTGGTTGTAGAGGAGAGGCCTTATTTTCAGTCCTCTCGAGATTGAAGTTGGAGGTTCAGAGAGACCTTTGGGGTGGGAAAGAAACTCAAAATTATGAAGCCACCTGAAGGAAGTCTTGAAATGCAGCAGCAAGGAATCAGTACCTGTCTGTAAGGCTGATTGGAGTGGTTCAAAAGTTGTGAGCTAGTGTGCACTCTCTGGCAACCGAAACACTTGTTGCTGAACCCCTGCAACCTTTGCAGCACCCTGAAACCATCAGGAACCCTAAACTCCAGTGTGCGACCAAGGATCTGGTGGGGAGCCTGTTATATGGTTTTCTTGATATCAGGACCATGAACTGTTTGCTTTACTTTTGCTGAAGAAAGCTATTTGTGTTTGCCTGTTTTGAGAGATCAATATTCAAGTTACACATGCATTGCTGTTTGTTTGCCTTTAAAAAATTGTGTCACTTCCTCCATTCGTAGTAGGGGATGCTCTGTATAGCTAGCCCCATCCTCTTTTCAGTGTGTTTTTAGTTTCTGTCCTGAGCACATGTAATTGCAGGAGCTAGACACACTATATTTTTTTTACTTGTCTGATGTTCATCTGTGAAGATCTGCACACATCTTAGATTAAAGCTTTCTACGATCTGGAAGATGTCATTTGGATCAAGTCATTGTCTGTTAAATCTACTGAGACTGTAAGTTACAGCTATCTTGCCACAACTGGATCAGTTGTAGAGATCACTCTTTCATGCTTAGATTTTAGAGGCAGAACACCATTAAAGATTGTTACTTTTACAAGCAGCTTGCTGGTAATCTCGGGCCCTCCATATGACACATGGCATATGTATAAATTCTAGTGTCACTCTTAGAGCCACATTGGTTTAGCCAATAAAACAGCACATAGTTTTTATTTGATGTCACATATATACATTCTTTCACATATTTCTCAGTAGTTTTTCAAGAAAGTCAAACTTACATAATTATAATGCAACAAGATAAAGCCTCAACCTCTTGCTGACTACATAACACATGTGCGGCAGCCTTAGCACTCACATGCCACTCATATCTCTCCAATGGGACACAAAAAAATGGATTTCATTTTTTTATTACCTAAGTAGACTAGAGAACATTTCAAGAGGGCTGAATACGAAACAAATTTCCAATATATATACTCTATTAAAATATGAGAAAGTGCAGAAACATTTTGAAACACCCCTCGTATATAAATAATAAACTTGGAAGCTTTTACTGTTTTAGTTCAGCAAGGGTAAGCATTACTGCAAGAGCTTGAACATCAAGTCTTTGATATATAGATATTGAAATCAATGCCCTCCAGTTAAAGATCAAAATGTACTGTACTGAGCTATAATGTAACAATTAAATGTAATGGAAATTGAGTTAACTAGGCACCACTTAACATAAAACTTTGTTATGAATATTTTATGGAATAATGGACAGAATTATTAATCTCAATTACGTATGCCCTGCCCATCTACAGGACATATGTTATGATGGGCCTGTGATCAAATGGTTGAATTATATTTTTTAATCTCTTTGGATCTAGTAATTTAGGGTTAGAGTTGAGCGAACCCGTGGATGTTCGGGTTCGGTGGGTTCGGCTGAACGTCGGAAAAAAGTCTGGGTTCGGTACTGAACTTGACCCGAACTTTATCCCGAACCCCATTGAATTCAATGGGGACCCGAACTTTTCGGCACAAAAATGACTGTAAAAGAGTCCTGGAAAGTGCTAGAGGGCTGCAAAATGATTTTAGAACAATAATCTGTCCCTTACAGCAACAGCAGGAGCCTGACCCTATAGAACTAGGAGATGATTTTAGAACAATAATCTGTCCCTTACAGCAACAGCAGAAACCTGACCCTATAGAACTAGGAGATGATTTTAGAACAATAATCTGTCACTCTAAGCAGTAGACTCTACCTAGTCCAGTCAGATGGTTCTGTAATGCAGGATGAGATCTGCAATATGTCCCTAAAAGCAGTAGTAGTAGTAATCTCTACCTATCTATCTATCTGCAATCTGTCCCTCACAGCACCGGCAGCATCCTCTCCCTACACTACCCAGAGAGCATGTGACATGCAGCACTAAGTGACTCCATCTTATAAAGAGGCTGGGTCACATGATGCACTGGCCAATCACAGCCATGCCATTAGTAGGCATGGCTGTGATGGCTTCTAAGGGCCAACCAGTGAAACACTTGTTGATTGGCTGCCCTGCAGCTATTCAACATGCGTGATCAAATACCCGAACCCAGAACTCGAACCCAAACTTTTTTTCAAATGTCCGGGTTCGGGTCCGGGTCACGGACACCCCAAAGTTCGGTATGAACCCGAACTTTACAGTTTGGGTTCGCTCAACTCTATTTAGGGTATATATGTATTGAAATTAAAGTAAATTTTTAGGAATTTGTTGAAGAAATATTCCTGCACTTATTTCATAAACGCAGCAATTTGCTGTTTCTAGCTACTTTCAGGATGTACTGCAGACACCAGATACCCGTCTGACCATTTACACTCTAGTTAATGCTAATTCCATCTGCTGTTATAAACAACATTCCATTACATCATGTTACAACTATGTTATTATGATAGTTCAAGCTACTCAGCAGATCAAAATTAACAAAAAAAAAAAAGAAAAAAAATATTTACTATTAGAATATATGGAAGAATTTGCTTTCAATTTTATATTATTGTAGCACTACCCCCGCAGGAGCTGCCTGGTAATTTGGATTCTCTGTTCTGTGCCTCGACTCCAAGATCACCCTCAGCCCTGATAACACACTTGGTTGAATGGAAATTACTGCAAGCACGAGTATAGATACCATTGACTTGGCTGTGAATTAGCACCAGGAAAAAGATACAAGACCATTTAGTGGCAAATAAACTCAATGTCAACCGGTCAGTAAATCTGGACTCAGCACACAGGATCCTGCTCAGACGGCCATTATGCAGCAGTGATTCACACTGGACTGCTATGTGCACTCCTGGGCTCCCTCGTGGCAAGAGAAAGTGCAGGTTTTTGCCCTCCTCCTAGTAATCTCTCTCTGGGAAATGCAGTTGATTACAGTAGAGTCTCTCTCCTCTGGACTACATTTCCCACGGTACAGTGCTACCTGACCCAGTCTATTGAACTCTTCCTGCTCTGCAGCTTCCTCCTCTTGCTGATATAGCTGTTAACCAGTTCAGCACTGCAGGGCGGCAGCTACAGAGAGCAGCTGCAGCCAGCGTTTCTCTCACTCTTCATTCTTAGCCAAGCACTTGGCTACATTATGAATAAAGAAATCCATTCAAACACATTACCTTGCAGCTATAATAGCCATTGCACACAATGGGAGTGTATCTGGCACTCATGTAACTTCTGTAACCTGTATTCTGGGTTTTCAAACAATCTGATGACCAAGGGTTCACCATGAGCACTGGAAGTTTGAAATGAATGTGCCTTCAGCAGCTGGTGTGGCCTGCATGCTGCATGTAAGCCAGAACATACATATACCCTTGTATGCCTGCCATTTGTAGGGTATTTAGAGGAGGCAACAGGAATGTGCTCCTAGCAATCCCTTTCAATTTCCACATGCAGGTATTTTAAGCATAAATATTATCTTCATGCTGCATGGGTTCTTATACCCTGAAGAGTATTGTCAATGTCCCCCGGGCAACTTGACTCACCTAAAACCCTCCTATCCTTTACAGCCAAGGAGCCTGCCATATTAGCTCTATTAGATCTGCTGTTGGCATGGTGTGGCACATGTGATCAGTTATGACAGAGTTCTCTATGCTGTATTAAAGCGGTTGTATACTTGCAAAAAATACAAAAACAAAAAAACCCCTAAACCGTACAGGTTTAGGAAATATTCATTTTACCTACAGGTAAGCCTTATTATAGGCTTACCTGCAGGTAAAAATCAGTAAAAGGGGTATACTACTGCTTTAAAGATGTAATTCTTCATTTGGATAGCAAAAAATCCAACAGGGGACAAAAAAACAGATGTGCAGGAGGTGACAGTATCGCTTTCTGAATGCATATAAACCGACTGGTGGTCTGAAAAGGGATCCACCATTGATCAGTTTTCAGAAGGCGGTAAAGTTTCATGCATGTATGAAAGAGGTCTAAGAGTGCACTCATACTAGCACTCTGAACTGGTCCTGGATGTGGTTCAGCCCCTTGGGCTGGATCGCTTGTGTAGTGTAAGTGCTCCCACTGGTTACTCGTGTCAGGCCTGGGACCACATGGAGCTGGTGGTCCCAGGTGCAGTTCACTTGAGGATGTGGTAGGGTTTGCTACAGTGTGAGTGCAAGCCATGTGGGAGCACAGTTCTCTCTATACAGAACTGTGTAGTAAAACAGGGATCGCTGGTCTAGGTAGCAGATGAGCGTGCCCGGGAACTCTGCCTTATAATCCGGTGTGAGTACAAACCAATGGGGGGGGGATGGGGAGGGGGAGATCAAACTCAGGCTTGGTTCAGTTAAACTGGCCAAAGTGCACACTAGGTTTGTATCTTTAGGAAACATGGAGAGTTTTGCTGCTGTGCTCAGCCACTCTTCTTCCTTAATATGTAATGAATAGGTCTGAACCTAGCAAAATGCTTAACTCCCATGATGCATTGCAAACATTATTTCTTTGCTAGATGTTAACTAGCCTGTGACTTAGCATGATATAGTTAAAGAGAGTAGGGGTATATGCAACACTTCTATGGGTGACAGGTTAATTGTCTGTATTAAGTTATTTAAACTGCTATTTCTTTTAAGAAAATATGTTTATTTTTAATTAGCTCTAAATTTATTAAAACTTGTCTACTGTCAGATCTGTCATGGGGCCAGGGCACAATGACATTTTTTCCTTTGCCAGGGCATGCCGAGACATTTTGCAGAAATGGGTGCTGTCGGCAGCAATAAATTAGTGCTGTGACTTTACCATTACTTCTGCATGTTGGAAGAGTAGCAGCAATCTGCTTATATAAAATGAACTGTATACATATATATACCAGCAGGTGGCACTGCAGTATTATAGTGTATAGTGAATGTATTCTACGATATAACAGGATGTATGGTCTATCTCTCTTATATGCACTTGTTTGTTATTCAGTTCCTGTTTGTTCCTGTTGATGTTCTGATATTCCTCCATGACAGTAAAGGTATCTACTGCATACAAAAAGCTTCCAAGTGCATGATTCAATACTCAGCTAATAGGTTATGGGTCCCAGGCACCCAGCAAACCCAGCAGCACCCAGAGGCACTGGAAAGAATACTCAGTGAGTACAGCAAGTCAGTGAGTACCGTATGCAAGCCACTGAAACATGGCAAGGATGACTTGTGGCAAGTGCTAAATACAGACCGACCTACGGATGGAGAGACAGAGGAATGGGACAGGAAAGGTAGACAGGCAAAAGCAATTATAAGCTTACAAGTGGAAGAGGACCAGCTTATCCACATAAGAACAGAGAAAACAGCCAAAAGTATGTGGACTCCATTACAAAAACTGCATGAGCGTTCAAGTCTAAGCAGAAAGCTATTTTTGCTAAGAAAAGATGAGAGTACAAGAAGGCCAGCAAATGTGTAATCACATGATGCTATGCTAGAAATCATAGAGCAGCTACGCAGGGGAGATCAAAGATAACCATATTGTTGTCCTGCTCCTCTGCAGCCTTCCACAGACTTATACTGCCCTCATTAACGCTTTGGAAACAAGACCCAAGCAGGAACTAACGTTAGGATATGTCAAAGGCAAATTAATCGATGAATATGACAGAAGGAAAGAAAATGCCCACCATGGGCTCTTAAGAGCATAGACACAAAGCACAACCAAAACTGTTTTTGCTGTAAAATGATCAGTCATTTAAAAAAGGACTGTTCTATCTGGAAAGCCGAGCAGCGAAAGCTAGAGCTATCCACAAAATAAAGAGTCAAAGCAGCCACAAAGGAAACTGCAGACACATCACGGAGTGGCAACTTTAAAGTGACACAGAACGGCAAGCCACTGGCTGGTGCATAGACTCAGGAGTGACAAGCCACATGAGACCTTCTTCACAAACATTGATTGCAGTGCAAAAGACAACGTTTTTCTAGCAAACGGGAAAAGCATCACATCCGAAGGTAAAGGCCAGGGCTTCCCCAGGGGTCGAGAAAACCACCCTGCAACCATCCTATACCTACCTACACCTAATTTACCATTATTTGCCCATCACTATCATACTTGAATTATTATCAATATTATTACTATTACTTTAATTAAGGGCTATAAACTGTTTTATAGACACAAAGTTATATACAGTAATTTTCGTTTGTAAATACTGTATAGTATTGGTTGTTGCCAAGATGTTCTATTTTAGTATGTTGCTTTGCTCTTTTTTAAGTAGTATACAATACATGATATATTAAACAAGTTTAGCAAACTTTTGCTGTTTCTCTGTACTAGTTGTTGAATTGATATGCTGAGCAATAAAATTGTTAATCCCTTGAGGCTATAAAGAGTGCCACAATGCTCCACTGTCTGCTGTTTTGTCTATATAATGGCCTAATTATAAGGCTTCATGCACACAGGACTTAAAAAAAACAGCCAAAAAACGTCAGTAGCTTATCAGCAATGTTTTCAGCTTTTACCAGCGTTATATTACAGCTGTTTTTTTCACACTTTTTACCGTTTTTAAAGGGCCAGCGTTTTTGTTTTTTTTCAATTGGTCTAAAACATCCAAAAATGCCGTGGATTGACGTTTTTGAGCGTTTTTTGGCCATTTTTGGAAATTTTTAAGTGTTTGAACGTTTTTACAGCTGAAAACAGTCCAAAAAAACCCTCAGCTCAAAAACGTCACTACTAAAAACAGTTGATAACAGCCTATGTGTGCATGAACACATAGGATAACATAATGGAGGGTTTATTGACTGTAGAAAAAAACGTCTGCAGCTGAAGACAGCTGCTGAAAAACAGTCAAAAAACGTCCTGTGTGCATGAGGCCTGGAGAAAAACTGGAGAAAATGAAACCAGAAAATAATGGGGGCCTTGTCTATACTGAACATCACGTTTTATGTTTTATTCCAAGGAAAATAATAATAAAAATCTGATTGGTCACTAGGGCTGTAACTTTACTTTTTTCCATTTTCTTTTCCTTCATTGATATCATTTATGCACTTTGCATGAGAATTTTTCCAGAGATTAGTGTATGTGATGAAATTTCCCTTTGCAAAGAATACTCAATCACGTGCAAGGAAGTTTGGTTTTTGCTTGCACATGATGGGATGATGGAAGTCAGCAGGGCTTCACCACGTTCATTAAGCTCTAGGGAAAATTCAATCGCAAAGTGCAATTTCTCTTGCAAAATACACAGTCTATTTGTCTTAAGTAAATCAACCCCATGGTCTGCATCCAACAGTCATATACATTTTTTAAAGCCTAGCTTTAGTTTGACATCTTTTTATCTCTTTATAATCCTGTACACCCACACACTATAATTTGTGACTATTTGTTCTTTGAAATGGCTATGCTAGCAGAGGTGAGTAAAAGCCACACCCCTCAGCACAAACTGACTGGCACTGTAGCAAAAAAAGGGGCTTGTCAGATCAGGTATACAGGTGATACTCGAAAAATTAGAATATCATGTAAAAGTTCATTTATTTCAGTAATGCAACTTAAAAGGTGAAACTAATATATGAGATAGACTCATTACATGCAAAGCAAGATAGTTCAAGCCGTGATTTGTCATAATTGTGATGATTATGGCTTACAGCTCATGAAAACCCCAAATCCACAATCTCAGAAAATTAAAATATTACATGCAATCAATAAAACAAGGATTGTACATAGAACAATATCAGACCTCTGAAAAGTATAAGCATGCATATGTACTCAGTACTTGGTTTAGGCCCCTTTTGCAGCAATTAGTGCCTCAATGCGGCGTGGCATGGAAGCTATCAGCCTGTGGCACTGCTGAGGTGTTATGGAAGACCAGAATGCTTCAATAAGGGCCTTCAGCTCTTCTGCATTGTTGGGTCTCATGTCTCTCATCTTTCTCTTGGCAATGCCCCATAGATTCTCTATGGGGTTCAGGTCAGGCGAGTTTGCTGGCAAATCAAGCACAGTAATCCCACGGTCATTGAACCAGGTTTTGGTGCTTTTGGTAGTGTGGGCAGGTGCCACGTCCTGCTGGAAAATGTAGTCAGCATCCCCATAGAGCCCGTCTGCGGAAGGAAGCATGAAGTGCTCCAAAATCTCCTGCATTGACCCTGGACTTAATGAAGCACAGTGGACCAACACCAGCAGATGACATTGCTCCCCAAATCAAGACAGACTGTGGAAACTTCACACTGGACTTCAAGCATCTTGCAGTGTGTGCCTCTCCATTCTTCCTCCATACTCTGGGTCCTTGGTTTCCAAATGAGATGAAAATTTGCTCTCATCAGAAAAGAGGACTTTGGACCACTGAGTTACAGACCAGGTCTGATTTTCTTTAGCCCAGGTAAGACACTTCTGACGTTGTTTGAGGTTCAGGAGCAGCTTGACAAGAGGAATACGACATTTGAAGCCCATTTCCAGGATCTGTCTGTGTGTGGTGGCTCTTGATGCACTGACTCCAGCCTCAGTCCACTCCTTGTGAAAGTCCCCAACACCTTTGAATGGCCTTTTCCTGACAATCCTCACCAGGCTGCGGTCATCCCTGCTGCTTGTGCATCTTTTCCTTCCACACTTTTCCCTTCCACATAACTTTCTATTAATGTGCTTTGATACAGCACTTTGGGAACATCCATCTTCTTTTGCAATTACCTTTTGAGGCTTTCCCTCCTTATGGAGGGTGTCAATTATGGTTTTCTGCACAACTGTCAGGTCAGCAGTCTTTCCCATGATTGTGATTCCTTCTGAACCAGACTGAGAGACCATTTAAAGGCTCAGGAACCCTTTGAAGGTGTTATGGCTTAATTAGATGATTAGAGTGGGACACTTTGAGCTTAGAATATTGCAACTTTTCACAATATTCTAATTTTCTGAGATTGTGGATTTGAGGTTTTCATGAGCTGTAAGCCATAATCATCACAATTATGACAAATCACAGCTTGAACTATCTTGCTTTGCATGTAATGAGTCTATCTCATATATTAGTTTCACCTTTTAAGTTGCATTACTGAAATAAATGAACTTTTGCACGATATTCTAATTTTTCGAGTATCACCTGTATTACTGAGTGCTGATTATTGAGAGCACTAGGCCTACATCTGGTGCTGTTGGACTGCATGGTCATATTTAGACACATTGCAGAACTGCTATAACACAAAAGTGAAGCTAATACTAAGAAACTTGAATTGATCTGTTTGACCAAATATGTGTCTCTGTGCCTTCAAATGGAACTTAAAGTGTTACTAAACCCAGGACCCTGCATTAACTATATCTGGTCTCCCATGGTACACAGAACATGGAAATGCAATCATTTTAGTTAATATAAACTGATAAATACCTTTTCTCATCAGCAGTTAGAGCAGTTTTGTGACTTCTATCAGTGTCTGGTTAAAGCTTGTAGGAGGAGTTTACATTCTCCCATGATTGTCCTATGAGACTGCAGGACCCCTGACCTTCTGTCTGGACAGTGATGATTGGCCCTGTGCTGATCACATGCACCCTCCCAAGAAAAAAAAAAACTCTAGCAATACACACCAAGCTGAGCATGTGCAGAGTGACTCCAAAGGCTCTGTCTTATCAAGGGATGGATTGGGAATGTGGAGGATTAACCCCTTAGGTTCTGACGAATCGATTTTTATTCCTGGGGTCGATACATGTCGAGTCAGACATAGACGATAGCTAGTACCTCTTATTTCCTTTGTCCAAAATAACGTCCTACTATGTGCCGTACCTCTACCAAGGAGAAATTTTGTATACAAGGTTATCATATTTGTCATTTTAGTCAGACATATATGTCATTTCGTACGAACAATATGAGTGACACCTTGGATTCCCCAATTAGGAGGTGTAAGGGTTAGGTAGGGAACTATTCTGTCTCGGAAACCTCAGTGAGACGTGTACGAGTCGAACCACACATAACGATCTCAAAAAAAAAA
>BLSH010297482.1:257804-272145 GCA_018402905.1 Glandirana rugosa | reverse complement strand
TTCTTCAGTGTTGTCACATGAAAAGATAGAATAAAATATTTCCAAAAATGTGAGGGGTGTACTCAGTTTGGGGGATACTTTATATCCCAAAAGCATACAGTCACCAGGAATCATCTCAGGGTCATTACTCATTAGTCCCCAGGATACCTGTCACCTTCCAGCTTCCTCTGGATACAATCCAGTGTGTGAGACAATCCTTCTCCAGACCAGATCCCTTTGGTGAAGTCCTGCAGTCAGTTTTAGATCACTTCCAAGTCTCAGTTCTGCCACCGCTGAGACCCTACTTAACAGCAAAACGGTCAACTGACTGTCTCAGGGGTAACAGCCCCTCCCTGGGGAAGTACAATCACTCCAGAGCTTCAGACTATATATCAGCTAACCGGCCACCATCTGGGTACACCTCCTTAGGGATCGGTCAGACCCTGATCAATATTTAGGCTTTTTTTTTTTTTTAATTCTGTCTCCCTAAGCTCTAGAAACTTCTTCTAGAGCAGTGGTTCTCAACTCCAGTCCTTGGGACCCCCCCCCCCCACAGGCCAGGTTTGCAGGATAACTGAAATACAATACCTGTGATATCATTTGCTGCTCAGTGATTGCAGTATTCTAATCTGCATCTCCCCAAGGTAATACTTAAAATCTGGCCTGACCGGAGTTGAGAACCACTGTTCTAGAGGCAGGGGAAAGCAATCAAACTTCCAGCCTGTGAAACCCAGGAACAGACCAGACCAAACAATCACTGTGCCGTTGATTACAGAAGCCAAAAACAAAGTTTACCTAGCATCCTACGCTAGGAAGGAGCTATAGAAAGAATACAGGAAAGTATGCGTAGATCCATATTTACCATCAGGCACTCAGAGAAAAACCATGGGAAGTGCAGTTTTAAGAATATTTAATTTCCTGCTTACCTTTGACTTATATTTTAAATTTGTTTGAACACTTAAGACACTAGGCCAAAAAATGCGGCTATCAAGTTGGCAAGGAAGAAGCTGAAGTGGATACACAAGATTCTGTGAAAATAATTTAAGTTAAGCACTGATCTGTGTTTACAGATTATTCGTGTCCGAGATGCTTTTCTTCCCATGCATGTCAATGGTTGACATGAGGAAGCTTAGAATAAAGTGTAATGAAGGTCAGAAGGTGGTTAATTGTGGGTGAAATGCACCTGTCAACAGATGTCAAATGCAAACTGAATGCACCTGAAAGCAATCTGCATTTGCCAAAATGACACCATGTTATGCACCTTGGTCTCTTTGTTTTATTTTTTAAATTTATTTGGTTTTCAGATTGTGATTGATTAGTAAAAAGTAAAATTCAATTGCAGCTCTGTGTTATAATTTTTTTAGTTACAAAATTGATAACAAAAAAGGAAAGACTTGTACACAAAAGACATCTTTCAAAAGCAGCAGACAACCCGATCTGTATATTGGTGTATATATACAGATGTTGCCAAGATAGGCCCTTAAGAGTTGATTTACTAAAACTGGAGAGCGTAGAATCTGGTGCAGCTCACATAGAAACCAATCAGCTACCAGGTTTTATTGTCAAAGCTTAATTGAACAAGCTGAAGTTAGAACCTGATTGGCTACAATGCACAGCTGCACCAGGTTTTGCACTCTCCGATTTTAGTATATCAACCCCTTAGGCTGGGTTCACACTGGTATGACAAACGCTCCGACATTGGGAGCACCTTTCGCAGGACATGTATAAATCAATGGTTCCCTATGAGAGCCGTCTTAACTGGTCGGACACAAGTCGGTCTGACTTTGGTCTGTCTTTGATCCTACTTAAGCCCATTGAATATCATTGAAATCAGAACATCGTCTTAACTGATCTGACTTTGGCATGCTCTGAGGATCTTGAAGGGGAACCCCATGCCAAATTAAAAATTAAAACAGCATAGAGGTCCCTCTCCAAGACTATACCAGACCCTTCGGTCTGATATGGAATTTAAGGGGAACCCCAACGCCAAAATAAAAAAATACAGGGCGTGAGGTCCCCCAAAAATCCATACCAGTCCCTTATCCGAGCATGCAGGAAAGTGGGTGGGGACGAAGGGGTGGGGACGAGCGAGCCCATTCACCTGAAAAAATGCCTCTCTTTGCTGTCTTCTTCCTCTGTCCTCCCTCCGATCTTCTCCCGACACTCACTCCCACTGTAATGCTAGGTCCGCCGTGTGCCATGGGGTGTGGCCATCCAGTGACATCACCTGGAGGCCCCACCTCCTTGTGACATCACCACCCGGGACCTGACATTACAGCGAGAGCAAGCATTATGAGAAGAACGGAGGGAGAACAGTTTTTATTCTTAACACTTTTTTTATGTGAATGGGTAGTGGTACAATGTACCCCATACTCATTCACACAGGTTGGAGGGCTGGGATCTAGGGGCCCCTTGTTAAAGGGGGCTTCCAGATTCCGATAAGCTCCCCCCGCCCACATCGGCCAGGGTTGTCAGGAAAAGCCCCTCGTCCACATCAACATGGGGACAAGGTGCTTTTGGGTAGGGGTATACAGGAACCCTGCTTTGGGGTGGGGGTAAAGCTGTATATTTGGTGCTTTGCTTAGCCTGGGAGAAGGGAAATAGTGGTTTAAACTATTATCACCATTCTCAGTGGCATATATCTCCTTGTGTCACCAGCCTGCAGTTGGGTTTTGCTATAAGAGAGCAACACATTTCCAAAAATGTTCACATAGTACAGAGATTCAGCTAACACTCTTATCCTACATTGCTGCACCGTAACCAGGACTGTTTTCAAGAAGAGAATTTGAATATATAATTACTGCACCTGTCACTTCTTTTCTAATATGTGACAGACACCAACCAAGAGACTTATTATGAAATAGATGCACATTAACATAGCAAATGCCAAGTGTAAAATAGGAAGCTGGGTGGTGAATTTCATAAGTGACAGAATACCTGCGCTTCCTAACACTTTTTATTCCAAAAGCTAGTCTTTCATCTAAAACGTTAAAGCGTTTGTTACCCCAACAATTCATATTCCTGATACGTGCCTGCTGTACCATGTACTTCTGTGAGAAAGTATCATGTTCTCTTTGTATTGCTTCCTTTGTGTGAAATCCCTGGTGTTCCTACCAGTCCTTCTGCTTTCCTATTAAAACTGACCACACTAAGCATGAGAACACACCATGGTCAGTTCTCTAGGTATGCTTGGAACTCAGTGTACTATTCTCTAATGATCAGACCTGTCCTGATATGCTCCCCCTGCACAGCCATTCACTGAGAAGCTCAGTGCTGCTGCTTCTCCCCTCCCCCCCTAGCTCTTATGCAGGTAAAAACAGAGGGAATGTGATAATTTATAAAAAAAGGGAAAAAGGTATTTATAATGTTTTTTTTTATATCTATACAAAAATATTTTTCCTTTCATTTCTTTTTTAAACTGAATGGGTTGTTTTACAAGGTGATTGTTTACAAGTGATTGTAAAGTATAGTTTTCTTTTAGAAAGCCCCAAAGAAGGACTCTTCTCAGGTCCTTCTTTGCTGCTCCTGGCCCCTCCCTCCTATCGAGTGCCCCCACAGCCAGCATCTTTATGGGGGCACCTGAGCCTAGTCAGTGCTCCATGTGTCCATTCAGACACAAAGCCCCAACCCGGACCCGACACTTCTCTCTTCTGATTGGCTGACTGACCTTGATTGACAGCTGTGGGAGCCAATGGCGCCGCTGCTGTGTCTCAGCCAATCAGGAGGAGTGTCCCAGATGGCTTAAGCCAGCCTTTCTCAACCTTTGCAACACAGAGGAACCCTTGAAATAATTATTTGGTCTCGGGGAACCCCTGCTAAAAATTAAAAATCTACAACTCATGATGGTCAGTGGGAAGAATGCTCCTTAAACTTGTGGTCATTGGGAAGAATTACCCCGTTACAGATAGTTAAAAAGATCAATTATGTCATTGAGAATTTATCTGAGAGGTAGAAATTGACCATTGCTCAAGGATCCCCTTGCAACCTTTGGAGGATCCCTAGGGTTCCACGGAACCCTGGTTAAGAAACCCTGGCTTAGACATTCGTGGACATCGCTGCAGAGAGATGGGACTCAGGTAAGTAATTAGGGGAGTGCTGGGGAGACCGCTACACACAGAAAGTCTTTTATCTCAATCCATAGAATGCATTAAGATTAAAAAAAAAACCTTCTGCTTTTACAACCACTTTAAGGCTAATGGTATTAAAAAGAAGAACCTCAGGAAAGCAGCTAAATACACAGTCCTATTTCATTCTTTTTAAATTATGTTAAGACAATCTTGTTATTCCCACATGTCTGCAACATTGCATAAGAAGGAAGATCCCCATTTATTGGTTCAGCTTTACTACTTACTGGGTCGCCTGGCAGCTCATTGGACAGAGCTGATGATGCTGATTTATTGCCCTATGAGCAGACCAGAGGTAAACATGTGACTGAGAAAGCTGTAAGCCTGAAGTAGGAGAACATAATGAACATATAATTTAGCAGAGCTGTGTGAATCATAAGACTGGCTGAATGCAAGTTACAAATCATTTGGTAGATATAGTAGTATATATATATATATATATATATATATATATATATATATAAAATTGCTTAGCTAATTGTCTTTGTGATTTAAAGCATAACCATGCCTTTGCATTTTTAACTGGGTAAGGTAGTGTTAGAAGTGTTTTGCTTGCGGGGACATTACAGGTACAGGAAGTGTGGGAAAGTCACAATAATTCTAGTTATTGGGCTAGAAACAGACAAAAAGACAAATATAAAAAACTGACAACATGTTGATTTGTCCTACTCTATCTAAAACTAACAAAAATCTTTGGCTGCATTTAAGTTTTGAACCTCAAAAAAAGAAAAAAAAAAGAAAAATATTGCATCACCCTCAATGCCCACAATAGCCTTATATCCACAGTACAACCCCGCTCAGATAATGAATTTGGACAAATGACTTAATACACCCTCCACCCAAACATGTTTGTCTATATAACTTTTTTTCTGGACTCTTTTCTAATGTGTGTTTAGATCATAAAAATGGAAGACTTTTGTACACACTCGATAGGCGATATTTTTTCTTCTGCTCTATCATGAAAATAATCACTAAAATAACCCAAAGTAGGAAATATTGCGAATTACGGTGGATCTTTTCCACTGCAAAACAGATCAGGTTGGATGAATAATTGGATGAAAAGTCCCCTCAACTTTATATGTGCACAAACATCCTATGTTAAATCTGTAGAATAGGGTTGCTTGGAGCTTGTTGCAGATATATACTGTAGATAGAACACAAACAATTGACTCTCTGGGCTCATTTTGCCAAGGATTCCACAATACTCTGATGTTTGACAAATTGCCTGTCTTTTCCTGAATAATAATGACAGACAATAAGGAGAACATACTGCACATGTCAATGTCTCTTGACAATACTTCCCTTCAATTACTTACCATCAGCTATTCAATATTGTGTGTCAATGGCAAGGACACCAGGAACTAGTTTCAATGTGTTCACTGTCCCGTGCTTTTTTGTTTTAGATCTTGGATAACATATACCACTGTATATGGAAATAAAATGAGGTTTTAATAATTTTGCAAAATCTGCATTCAAAAGGAGCTGGAAGCACGACAAGGTAAACCAGCACTGTGAATGACAGCGGAGCTGGCTGCAAACAAGCAGAACACAAACAAGACCTTCCTTTCCTTACTCCACCTGGCTGTGGGCTGGCTATAAAATATTTTCCCCAGAAATAGATATTTTAGTAATGGGCAAATGGGTTCAGTATCTTTTTCCTGGACATACAGTACAGTACCAACTCTTTCTCATGACTCTGCCTTCTCCTCATACAATACTTGTATTGCTCAAATAAGCTTGGCCTCTCAGTAATGGCTGAAGGCAGTAAATGAGCCTGCTAATTAAGGTTTAGAAAGCTCACACTAGATCCTTGGGAAACATAATGCTCATTTGGGGGTTTCAACCAGCCCATACCTGTACAAAACTGAAGTATCAAATTTGGGTACGACAACCCTTTAAATATCTTTTACTGTATGGTCCAGTATTGTTATGACAGCCTGTTGGGGAAATGTTCTATTGCTTCTCTCAAAACAAGGAAAACCTATATTAAAACGGAAAAGCTGAAATGTGTATTATGGTATCTAAAGCCAGACAGGTTGCAGATCACTGAGCTGCAGTGTTCTTTATATAAGGTCCTGCAGAACTGCAGTAATAGTTTTACACTTCAAAGCACCAGAGTATCGCTACAATGCTGCAGGATGACATCAGAGAAGGCTTTCTATGGAACAGAAATTCTCCCTGTTGTCCCATTCTGCTTTAAAAATACAGCTATATAAGTGCTTGCACAGCTAATTAAATTAATTCATTTATTGAATGGCCAAATTGAATTAGCTGCAGCCATTCAGCTCTTAGGCACACAAGCAGGTCCACTTGTATTGTCATTGGCGCTTGTTAGCTCTATCTGATAATGGCAGCAATATGTCCGATAATGATCCTGTCATTCTGGGGGCTGTGCGTCAGTAGATATCAGGCCATTTGCCAAGAATATCCTTTTTTATGTATATATCACAGTGTATGTTTCCAGTTAGCTAAACAGCAGAACTTTGTGGTCAAGCACTAATGCATTAAGTGGGTATTTTTCCAGAGCCGTTAATTTAGAGGCAATTTCCCAAATTTGGGTTAGTGGTCAATTACATGGGATTCTCAGTTATTTTGCAAACAGCATACAGAATCAAATAATTAACAATGTCAATAAATTGATAGTTTACAGTCAAAAGGATTAGTCCCACCAGGAGCATTCTTATGCATTCTTGAGCATTCAGAAAAAAATGTACAGACTTATTAAATTCATTGTAATAAACAGTACTTATTTTAACTAATATGCTTCTCTTGTAATAACAAATCCTGTATGTTGTAATCTTGGCGAGCTGACTTGTAATTTTCCATCAATTAAATTGAATAGCGATTCTGAAAAATGCATGGCCACATGTGTCAACACAAGGATTTGAAAGCATGTTATGTCAGGGGAAATAGTTTGCAATTAATCTAATGACTGTAAGTAATGCTTGCTTGGATGAATGCTTTCCTTCACTTTTCTCAGTGAGGAAGGGAACCTTCAGCATGTCAGCCACAGATCTGCTACCAAATATCAATTGGCGAACAGGGAATCAAAGTGATAACAAACAATACTGACCAGAAGTATTCATTGTCACCCTATGAAAGACCTAAACTGCCCCTTTCTGTCCTTACTACCTCCTCTTTTGTGGAAGTGACAGGATTTGAGCCAAGTTTGGCTACCCGTATTGGTAAAGTACCTGCAGAACCCAAGAGATGAAAATTAAATTCCCTGATTTTATATTTTGATATGTTGTTAGAGTTAGCTTGATGTGGTCTGGGACCCAGCTCACACAGTCCATATAAATAGTCACTTTATTTGTACTCTTTCCAAGGTGACAAAAGGCAAGAAAGTATCAAAGTGCTACAAGGACAATTTAAAGTGGACCTAAACCCATCAATTGCATTGTTTCCCAAAACAGTTACCTTCAAGGCATGCTGTGAATGACAACTGTCACATGTGTTCTCCACTGACTGTCAAGCAATCAAATGGCTGGAGTCATAACTGATCACATGATGAGCAACACCATAGCACCTGCAGATCAAACAAAGACAAGGATGGCAGATTCCTTGGCTGTAAAGGATAGGAGGGGTTAATTCCGTTTTAATTTCTTTGCTACTAAGACATGAAACCACTTGATGCCAGTGCATTGTGCTACAAAAGAGGTGGCTGCCAGCAAGTGTCTAAAGATGCACAAATGCCCTTGGCTACCTTTCATTCATCAGAAACCTGACCTCGTATTTGCATAGGTGCCAGGTGTCTGGTATTTTGCAACACACCCCCTAATATGTTTATATGTGTAAAATGCAGTAAATGTATAGTATCTTTTCTTACTCATTATGTTTACTGCAACTCATCCTATATCAGCTTAACTTTTTTGCAGTGTATGTAAACCCAACATTTCATGTTTCTGATATGTAAAACGAAACCAAAGAAGATTCCCAGCTCAACTCACCAGGCAGTCTGCTACCAACCAAATGATGCTGTCTAAAAGTTTACATTAAAAACAGAGGTTTGGCTAGCACACATTTGCAAAAAAAATGCGTAAGCAGCAGAAACGCTCCAAGGCACCCCAATATTTCTGCAGTCCTAACTCTTGTAAATTTATGAGAGCCTCCAGAGTAGAAGATTCCATGCATTCTAATAGATAGAGGGCCGGTGAGCCTGGAGGTAGCCCACCCCTCCTTAAAGGCACAGGGGCAAACTGCACACCCAGCACATAGCACAATGGCAGCAAAGGTGTCCAGTATATCCCTTCACAATATTACATCAGTAACAAACAAATAGCCACTGCCTCCACCTATAACTGGTCTTCACAGCAAGAAGCACATGGAAGGGCAATGCGTGCAAAACAAAACCAAAGAAAATTCTCAGCTCACACCTATTGTTAGATGAAGCAATGTGTATTGAGTACCATTGTGTATTGTGTTTATAATAAGAAAATATGCCCCCTTCCCCCAACAGTCCCAGGTTTCATGGGGCTGTGATGGGATTTCAACGCAATGCCAGTGTCCCCTGCATCTAAACAGTGTACATGAGCCATATGTGGGAGCGCTTTGTCCATAGCACCTTATTCTCCACCTTCAACTTGGTGGAATATATGTAAATTGCAATGTATGCAAATTCATTCAAATGAGAATTAAAAACAAGAATACAACCTTATATTTAACTTTTTCAGAAAATACATACATGAAAACATTGAGCTTTTCATGTATTAACCTTCAAAGAGGACATCTGAAACAAGTAACATTTAAAAAAGACAGTTGGACTGATTTACTAAAACTGGAACGGCGAGTGCAAAATCTGGGGCAGCTGTGCACGGTAGCCATACGGCTTCTAAATTCAGCTTGTCAACCCCACTGTCACTTCTTTATTATTAATAATTTAAAGCGGAGTTCCACCCAGATTTTTTATTTTTTTTGGCATCCATTTTTTTAATACTAAATAGATGCAAGCTTTTGTATCCTTACTTTCAAACCGCCTAGTAATTACATGTATTTTTTACTCACAATTTCGTTTCTCTCACTGCTAGAATTTTCCATTTTAGGTGAAGCCCAATCGTGGTCTCCTGGCATCTCTTCCTGAAAGAAGTGCATGGTGGGTAACCATCATGTACTCCTTGATCTCGGTCCACCTTAAATCGTGTCATTTACAGTACAGGGAAGCACACTGACTCCTGGGAAATGATGAGTCACATCTCTCAGGAGGACAGGGGAAGCAGAAAGTGAGGAAAAGAGCCTAGGCCCTAATAGGGGCAGATTACAGAGACCACCTAGCAACAAGAGACTTAGGGTGAGTATAATTTTTTTCCCTTCAAAGGTAAGTCTATATAGGCAAAGGACTTGAATGATGTAAAAAAAAATTTCTGGGACGAACTCCGCTTTAACCACTTCAGCCCCGGAAGGATTTACCCCCTTCCTGACCAGAGCACTTTTTGTGATTCGGTGCTGTGTCACTTTAACTGACAATTGCACGGTCATGCGACACTGCAATATTGGGGCGGACAAATAGGACACTTTTTTGGGACTGCCGACACTTATACAGCGATCAGAGCTAAAAATAGCCACTGGTTATTGTATAAATGTCACTGGCAGAAAGAGGTTAACATTAGGGGGGAGATCAAGGAGTTAAATGTGTTCCCTTAGCGTGTTCTGACTGTGTGGGGGCTGGGCTGGCAGGGGCATGACAGATCTCACTATTCCCGAATACAGGGAACAGTAGATCACTGTCATGTCCCCTGACAGAATGGGGAACCACATTACATTGGCAGTTCCCCGTTCTGCCTCTGTATTAGGCGATCGTGGGTTGGACATCGAGTCTGCCTGACCCGTGGGCACACTCACACAGCGTGCGGAGGGTGCGAGAGCGTGGCAGCACGCCCCTCTCCCCCAACTGCGGCTGCATGAATCGCCATTTATATACGGCGATTCGCCCAGGGCTGCCACAGTGCAGCAGTAAATGTCGGGAAGTGGTTAAGCTTATCATTAAAATGTTATTTTGTGTCAGCCAGAAGGAGTTTTCACTTTCTGCTGCTGTGCGTGATCAAAAATGTAGTCTCAAAATGCATTTGTTACTAAAGCAGTTTTGTTGACAAACACTGCATTACTTTTCTAATTCTAAAATATCACAAATGTGCAGCAGAGTTCTGCTGAATATTGTAGTTTCTATTAGGTGGTGTAATAAACAGTGTGTAGTATAGGCAGCTTCACAGAAAGCACATGAGACCATTTAGGAGTCCCCATATCTCAGAATACATAGTTGAACATAGTACAAATGGCTTGGAGTTCTGCACAGGCAGCTAATACAACTTGCAATGCAATGATTGTTTTTTTCACAATGGTCTTGTGCCACACAATTGTGTAGGAACATTGATCCCATAGGTGATTAATATGATCACAGCCATTTCCTTGATGGGCTCCCAGACTTGAGCTACCAAATGATATAACTATTCAGAAATCCATTTGTTAGTAGGTGTTAACATAAGTTTTTTTTTTTTTTTTCTTAAATGCATTTCCCAGTATTCTGTACATTTTGTGCAGAAGGTTGCCTTCTTAAAGTGGATGTAAACTCGAAAAAAAAAATGTAATGAATAATTCTGCCTGGTAGAGTATAGCATGTAATGTCATCTGTGCCCAGTCTTGCCACAAAGAGTTAATCCAACTGTGAGTAATGAGCTTATCTTTTTTCAAGAAGAGAAAGTCCGACTAACAGGAAAATACACAGTCGATCCGCCCCTTGCTCTGTGAGTGACAAGAAATTTGCTTATCTCCTTCCCACAGCAGAGAAAGTTTTACACGCCCCCCTCCCTCCCTCCTCAATGTCTCAGTATAGAGGTGGGTGGGGAGGCTTGTGACATCACAACTCCACCCACCAAACTCCAGCAACCACAGACACCCTCTGATTTCAGAATTCTACAGAGCTGCTAGTGCTTACAGGGAGGACATTTGCAAGTTAGGGATAGATGCAGGAGGCATGCATGTATATATACATTAATACTGTGTCATTAGTTTATATGGGGTGGGTGGTGGGTTTACATCCACTTTAACCTTAAAGTATGCCCAAGCCAAGAACAAAAATGTAATATATTGCAGTATTTTGATCCTTATATGTGGTGGCTGCATTTGTTTAATTTATTGAAGGACAAAAAAATACATGTTAATCTTGATAAAAATTCCAATATCTTCGTAGCTTCCTGTGTACTGAACTCTCAACCTCAGTCTTTGAAATCTCAGTCAATAATACCAGTCTTTCCAGCTATCTTCTGTGAACTGCACAGCCCCTCATCCTTATGTAATAAAGATGGAGAGGGTGGGGGTTGTTGAAGTCCAAATGAGGAGAGCAGCCTATGGTGAAATGGCTATTCTTGAGTACATACTGTATGGTACAGTGAGTGAGCACCCAAGGACAAGAAGTGTGCCACTGGCAGGATTTCCAGGTAGGGGAAAAGCCTTAAAAAACATGCAGTGACCTCATCTAAGAACTGGTAAATTTCAACACATATTTATGTTTTAGGTTTAGATACACTTTAATATGCCTACCACAGTCATGTATGAACACACTGCACAATTTCAGGCATGTTAGGACCGGTGTCATGTGTTTTTTGACTGAACCAGGCCAAGAAACCACCCAAAGGCAGAATTGAAGTCTTTGGTAATACCTTCCCCAAATGACAGTATGTGCCCCTAATTCCTCCTTCATATGGTATTTATTATACTTTTTGATCTAGAGGTGCCTGTACATATCTGTAGCAGCCTCTAAACCCCTCCTGTTATGACCAAAACCTGGTTGATTCTATCAGGCAAAGGATTAACGTTTCCAGGTAAAGTCAGAGCTTGCCGCTAAGCTCTGCCCCCACACACATTCCTAGTAGCCCATCACTATGATAGATATGCTCACTGGTCAAAATGAATGTGCAGGTGTTATAAGGGGTGGGCAAGCTTCTGAATTATCATGAGTCAGAACAGCCTGGTATTTGTCTGTGATGGGAGTTTGGGAACCTACAGGAGGTGTGAGTAGGCACCTCTAGGTACCTGCTGCAGTATATGCTTCAGTGCTTTATGCTTTCAGCAGTTTTTGATTTTTTGACATATTCTCTTTAAGACTTTATTTTAGGGGTTAGGTTTATTTTTGGAGGTCAGGTATGGAGTTAGGTTACATAGTTACATAGTCAGCGAGGTCGGAAAAAGACACAAGTCCATCAAGTCCAACCTATGTGTATGTTTTTGTGTCAGTATTACATTTTATATCCCTCAATGTTGTGCTCCCTTAGGTGTTCCTCTAATAGTTTCTTGAAATGATCTATGCTCCCAGCAGAGACTACTGCTTGCGGAAGAGAATTCCACATCCTCACTACTCTTACCATAAAGAAACCTCTACGCTTTTTAAGGTTAAACCGCCTTTCCGCTATTTTTAATGAATGGCCGCGTGTCTTTGTGTGCTCCCTTGCGTGGAATAGTTTTGAACCTATTGTGGGGTCGCCAGTACAGTATTTATACATTGAAATCATGTCCCCTCTCAAGCGTTTCTTCTCCAGAGAGAATAAGTTCAGTGCTTGTAATCTTTCCTCATAATTGAGGTTCTCCAACCCCTTAATTAGCTTTGTTGCCCTTCTCTGTACCCTTTCCCATACCAGGACATCCTTCCTGAGGACTGGTGCCCAGAACTGGACGGCATATTCCAGGTGCGGCCTCACCAGAGACTTGTATAATGGGAGAATTATTGATTTATCCCTGGAGTTGATCCCTTTCTTGATGCATGCCAACACTTTGCTAGCTTTGCTTGCCGCAGCTTGGCATTGCATGCTACTGCTGAACCCGTTCTCCACTAAGACCCCTAGGTCTTTTTACATCCTAGATTCCCCCAGAGGCTTACCCCCTAGTGAGTAGTTTGCTTTTATATTCTTGGTACCCAAATGCATTATCTTACATTTTTCAACGTTAAATCTCATTTGCCACTTGTCCGCCCATCCCATTAATTTATTCAGATCCTCTTGCAAAGTTTCCACATCATGTTGAGAATTTATTGCTCTGCTTAGCTTGGTGTCATCTGCAAATATTGAGATTGAGCTGTTCACCCCCTCCTCCAAATTGTCCCAGGACAGAACCCTGGGGAACACCACTTTCTACTCCAGACCCTTCTGAGTACTCCCCATTTATCACCACCCTCTAGGCTCACCCCTGTAACCAGTTTTCAATCCAGGTACTCAGGTACTCACCCTTAGGTCCATGTTGAGGGACCTTAGTTTGTACAGTAAACGTTTATGGGGAACTGTATCAAATGCTTTTGCAAAATCCAGATACACCACGTCTACAGGCCTTCCCTTATCTAGGTGGCAGCTCACCTCCTCATAGAAGGTTAATAGATTGGTTTGGCAAGAACGATCCTTCATGAACCCATGTTGATTACCGCTAATGATACCTTTCTCGTTACAATAATCTTGTATATGACCCCTTATTATCCCCTCCAAGAGCTTGCCAGTTATTGATTTTAAGCTAACTGGTCTGTAGTTCCCAGGGATATATCTTGGTCCTTTTTTATATATTGGTACTATGTTGGCTTTCTTCCAATCAGCTGGTATCATACCAGTCAGAAAACTGCTCTTAACCACTTAACAACCGCCCTATAGACAAAAGACGTCTAGAGGGTGGTTGCTTAACTCTGGGAGGACGTCTATTGATGTCCTCCCATGAATGCGCTTCCCGCGCGCGGGAACATCCGTGACCGTCGGGTCATCACGGATCACGGTGAATGGCCACAGTGAGCGGCCTTTTACCACGTGATTGCACCATCAAATGACAGCGCGATCACATGTAAACAAGCCGGCGCTTCCGCCGGCTTTTCTCTCTCCTCTCCACACCGATCGGTGCATTGTGAGAGGAGAGAGGGGGGAGAGAGGAGGTGCTGCAGCGCTGTGGGCGATGTGTAATGCCCACAGCGCTGCTAAGTGACAGTATGCACCCCAACCATCCATCCACCACCCATCCAGCCATCCTCACCCTATCAATGCTCACGCACCCATCCTTACCCAAACCATGCTCACCCACCCATCCTCACCCAATCCATACTCACCCACCCTTCCTCACCCAATCCATGCTCACCCACCCATCCATCCATCCATGCTCACCCATCCAGCCTGTACACTAGCGCGACAGTAAACTACCACGTTAGTGCACCATTTTCCGGCGAGTGACACCGGTAAGTGGCACTAGGCACTACTGGGCTGCCAGTGCCTACAAGGGCGCGC